>JAJEJO010051400.1:18333-131005 GCA_020662805.1 Glaucomys volans
TCTTAGCCGCACCCATAGAATAGTCTTATAGCAAACAGCTCCCAACATAAGACCATGAAAAGAAATGGTAGACAATATCTTATGAGGAATTAATGAATCTGAGATTCCACCATGCAACCGAAGATGGCCAGTAAATGCCTTTAAATTAGTTCTTCCCCAGGAAGAGGGGTGTAACAAAGGTGAATCTGGAAAATATGTCCAATAGGCCTGTGATGCAGCTTGACAAGTTATTCCCTGACTAGCAAGGATTGCCAAAATAGCACCAAACGGGGTCTCAGGTGTAGTTTGTTTCCCTGAGACAATACAACTTGCTCAGCTTTAGTATGAGACGTTTGAGTTGGCTCCAAGTAGGAAAAGGTGATGCTTGAGAGGAGGCTGACCGTCGAGAAGCCAAATGAAGTTGTCAAAGCTTGTAGGTCAGCTCTTCATCTGGGGTCAGTCTGATCTGAGGATACAGCTGTGGTGAGATTCTCCTTCTGCAAGGATGGCCCAAGAGCCTGATCAATCAATATGGGATCTACAAGGGAGATTCTGCATCCTGTGGAAACACACAAGCGTACCCTGACCTGATGCTAAAAGACATCAGGTATTTTCAATTGACCTGTAAGTAAATCATTCCATTTAACCATAAGTTTAGGCTGAGGACTTTTGTCCCAGTGTCTCATCATAGGTGTTGAACCTGTAGAGTCAGAGTTTAAATGATTAATGACAAAGCACGTTGTACAATGTGATGAGGAGAGCTATACTTTAATTCCCCTTCCTTTAGCTTTGATATTTGTGTTTTTAAAGTTTGATGTGCTCTTTCTACAATTGCTTGTCCTTGAGGATTATAAGGAATTCCTGTAGAATGAGAAATATGAAACATGTCACATAATTTTTAAAGGCTTTAGATGTATAAGCAAGGTCCATTGTCAGTTCTGATTTTAGCAGGCAAACCTAGAGGGGCAAAGCACAAAAATAAGTGTTGTGAAACATCTTTGTAAGCTTCTACTGTTCTTGCAGAAGCAATAATAGCATGTAAGTACCAACAGTTACATGAACAAATGATAACTTTTCAAATTTAGGTATATGAGTAACATTAATTTGTCACAGCTTATTTGGAGCTAAGCCACGGGGATTCACACCCATCTGTGGAGAAGGAAAAAACTTTGGGCAAGCATGACAGGACCTAACCATTTGCCTTGCTTGTTCTCTGGTTAAATGAAATTGATGCTGTAAATCAGAAGCATTCTGATGATGTAACTTATGAGATTTTGTGGCTTCCTTTATGGCTAAACAAACAGAATTTTTTGTCAAAAGGTCAGCTTGTTTATTGCCCTCTTATAAAGAGCCAGGTAATCCTGAATGTCCTCCAATATGTCCTATAAAAAATAGGTTAGTTCCTTGGTGAATTAAAGTTTGTAATTCTTGTAGCTTTTGCACTATACTGGAGGAATGGGAGAGTGTAGCAGTTTCTATACCTGGAAACAAATTAACAATGTATTGTGAGTCAGTATAAAGGTTAAAGGCTTGTGGAACGCTTTTAAAGGCAGTAATTACTGCAATTATTTCTGTTTTCTGTGCAGAAGTTTCTCCTGTAAGTTGAGCAATAGGTGGTTCTTGGTTAATAATTGTAACAGCTTTTCCATTAGAAGATCCATCTGTGAAAACCAGAAAAGCAGATTTAAGTAAGGGTGTACTAGCTGTTTTTGAAGGAAAAATTATTTCTGTTTGGTTAATAAAATGTAAAAGTGTATGATTAGGTAGATGAAACAATAGTTGTCCTGTAAAATCATGAAAAGCAATAGCCCATTGATCTTCTAATTGACAAAATTGTAAATACTGTTCTTTAGTATAAGGAATTATAATAGCATGCATTTCTGATCCAAACAATTCTTTACTTCTTAATCTTGCTTTAATAATTAGTAATGCAATCTGAGAAGGGTAAGATAACACAATCTTTTTTAATGTAGCAGGCATATGTAACCATTCAAGAGGAGCGTCTTGCCACAAACATCCTGTTGGAGTAAATGAGGTTTTTAACACAACAAAAGACCAGGACTTGTTATAATCAACTTGACTTAACTGATGATTTTTAATAGCAGTCTGAACCTTGATTAAAGCCTGTTTTCCTAGTTCCATAATTTCTCGAGGGGAAGTTGGATCAGCTTCTCCTTTTAAAATCTCAAACAGGGTTTTAAGTCTGCGGTTTTTTGTTTTTTTTTTTAGATAAGGCCAAATCCAGTTTATGTCTCCTAACAATTTTTGAAAATCATTTAAAGCACACAATTTATCTGTTCAAATTTCTAAGTCCTGAGTGATAATATAATGAGTATTAATAATTCTTCCAAAATAATTATAAGGAGGATTAACTTGACATTTTCTGGGTGCCACTAAAAGCCCCCATGATGCCAATTGTTCTATTAATATTTTTAGTATAATTTGTAAAGTATCAAAGGAAGAATGAGCCAAAAGAATATCATCCATATAATGAATTAAATATAGTCTAGGATATTTTTTCCTTATAGGTTTTATGGCCTGGTCAACAAATTTTTGACATAAAGTAGGACTATTTCTCATGCCTTGAGGTAAAACTTTCCACTGATATCTTTGGTAAGGATGTTGTAAATTTGGAGAAGGTAGGCTAAAAGCAAACCTTTTACAATCCTATGTGCCAAAGGAATAGTAAAGATGCAATCTTGTAAGTCAATTACTACAATATGAGACCCTTAGAGACTGCGACTGGAGAGGGGAGCCCAGGTTGTAGGGCACCCATCGTTTCCATGGTGACATTAATTGCTCTCAGGTCCTGTATGACCATGAAAAGACAGTTGTTGTTTGACCATAATTGTATAAATTTCAATTATTAAGACTAATTGTTTTAAAGAATAAAACTTAACAGGCATAATGTTAAGAGTAAATTAGTGTTTTTAAAGAAATCTTTGTTATTTTAACATATAGATTAAACTCTCATTTATATGAGCACATTAATATTTGACCTTATGGAAAAACCTTAAATAGCTTTTAATTTATTGTCTCATATACATACAACCAACTTAGTTACACACAAACTTGTTGAAATTTGTCCTTTACTTTCACACAGACTTTCTTAGCACTTATTTAGATCTTCATGTATTTTATCATAAAGACTTTTTTACCTGGAAACATTTTTTTTTCTTTTATTGAATATATTTCCACACTTAGAGCCTTCTCTTTTCCCCTTCCTGTCTGTTGACTCCTTTTTGTTCACATTCTGAAACAACTCTTATGAAATTTATGAATTTAGATAAATTACTCCATTTTAATAAGATGAAATATTTTGTTATTTATAGCACTTTAATTAAAACGCAGTTGAAACTTTTGAATCCTTATGTATATAGAATTGTACCTGGTACAACTTAATTTTTAGTAACCTTGTTTTTAATGATTACACAAAGTAATTTAAAACCCTTTTTATTTATTAATCTATGAAAACATCAATAATATTTAAGTATATTACCCCATGGAATTTAAGGAGTTAAGAGTACTAGATGTTATTTAACAATTAGCATTTTAACTTTATAAATTAACCAGATGTCTCTAACATTCTAGCTACTTTAGGAATTTCTAGAGGACTACTATAGATTCCTTAGCAGCTGTAGTGTTACAAAACTGGAGGGGACTGGATGTGCTGACTACCGAAAAGGGGGAATTATGTCTATTTTTACAGGAGGAATGTTGCTTTTATGTAAATCAATCGAGGATAGTCCGAGATGAGGTAAAGGCCTTACAAGACTTCTACATAGTCAATATGCCCAACTCGAAAAACCTCATACTTCAACTTAGTCCCCTAAACAAGATTTATTAGTACAGATAAGACCAGTGTGGAATGTTACAGTCCCCAAGAAATAAAATTCTCAAATACCGTGTCCCAGAAATGGAAGAAACAATTCCCGAAAGCTGAGGGGTAACCTTTAAATTAAGGAAATTGGAAAGAACCTAAAGGCCTAAGTGTACATCAGGAGAGAGAGACAGCTAACTGCTAATTGCTAATATCTGCTTCTGTAGCAGGGCTTGCTTGCACTGGCTGGAAACAGTGACTATACCGCCCACCCCACTCACACGTCATTTTCCACATAAATGCTAACAATGAAGGAACTAGCACATGATTCCCCTCCACCCCAATTTTAGGTGTATGAGTGGTCATTGCTGGCCAGCTATGATAAAGGCTTCTTTTGGATTTACATGAATGGCTTGGATGATCTCTTTCTCATCAGGTATAACAGTAGTATAAGCCTGTAATCTCAGCTAATGACAGAATGAAGCAGGTGGACCACAAGTTCAGGGTCATCTTGGGCAACTTAGGAAGACCCTCTTTCAAAATAAAAAGGACTGGGTGGATGAAGCTCAGTGGTAGAGCACCTGCCTAGCATGTGGGAGACCTTGGGTTCAAACCCCAGTACTACAAAAATAAATGAAGGAAGGTGAAATCTGGGGTATCATGTTCACTGACTTTAGGCACTATTGGAGGTAAATAAAACAAGTCCCGAAACAAGAAAGGCAAGCCTGTCCTCATGAGTCTTACACTATTTAAGGAAAACAGCCAGGAAATATGAAGGAAGCAGCACTTAATCATTAGTGTTCTGAAAAGTTTACACGATGGTATTTAGAACAGGTCGCTCCAAAGTTGCTAAATTAGAGTCCTGTCCAGGCAGGAAAGGCAGAAGCCCTGGCTCTGTTACTGAACTCTGGCTCTTGGATCCAGAGTTGAAGAAACAAATGGACCCAAAAACAGTTAGGCATAGGCAAACTTTTATTAGGGACTTCTGCTTGAGTCAGAAGGGATACAGCACAGGTGGAACAGAAATCCCAGGCTGACTCAAGCAAAGAACAAATGTGAACGGCTTTTATGACATCTGTGGGGTCGGCAGGAACTTGGTCTCCTGATGTCACCACATGGAGAGGGGGGACTTCAGTCCTGCTTGTGTTCTTCTTAGCCATGCTTCTTCATGTCTTTCTTGCCTTATTGTCACTTTATGTTTCCAATTAGGTGAGTGCTTTTTACTATATGAAAAACATAAAGGTAACTGATTTTTTATTTTAGAAATTATTCCACTTAGAGGAATAGTTTTTCACCTGGGAAGTCTCTAATATTATTATTTTCAGAACAGGGCAGACCCTGCTTTGTCTGATTTTAGCTAGCATTTCTGCTGATCACATAGTCTGAGCAGGTTGAGCTCAATTTCCCAACCTCCCATCTCCTGGTATGTCATCTCATTTCTATAGCCTTGAAAACTAGTTTACCTTTTAACTCCCAATTTTTTGGTATGACTGATAATCCAGTATGAATAAGCGCTATTGTAGCTATTTCCTGAGAGGTTTTTATCCCTTAATCCTAAGGGGTCTTGTTTTTCATGGGGGTCCATGCCTACCATCTCCAGCCTGATTAGACAGAAGGATAAATGAGGAGTCCTTGGAGTGACTCCACAGAGGGCTCATTTTCCCTGCATTATTTTAGAGTCTTATGGTAAATTCTGGTGTTATGGTTTGGATGTGAGGTGTTCCCCAAAAGCTCACATGTGAGACAATGCAGGAAGGTTCAGAGGAGGAATGATTGGGTTGTAAGAATCTTAAGCCAATCAGTGAATTAATCCCTGATGGGATTCATTGAAGCTGTGTGGTATGACTGGGGTAGGTGGGCATTGGGGCATGGCTTTGGGATACATATTCTGTATCTGGAGAGTGGAATCTCTCTTCTCTCTCTCTGCTTCCTGATGATGCAAGCTGCTTTCCTCTGCCAGGCTCTTTCGCCATGACATTCTGTTTCACTTCAAGCCCAAGGAATGGAGCTGGCCTTCTATGGACTAAGACCTCTGAAATCATGAGCCCTCAAATAAACCTTTTCTCCTCTAAAATTGTGCTGGTCAAATCATTTAGGTACAGCAGCAAAAAGGTAACTAAAACAGCTGGTAGTCAAAAAAATTAGAGATATGCCAAGCTTGGGAAAATTCCAGAAATTCTCCATATCTACTTGTTTTTGTTAGGTAGGAAAAGTGCTATTCGAGGAAAGTGGCTTGCCAATTTCAGCTTGTTAAAATGGATCTCTGTTTGAATTATACAAACATAGAATAAAAACACGCCACACTATATTTAGCTATTTTCTTTTAAAATAGACTATTTTAAATAAATTAATATTTAGAGTAGATTTAGGTTCACAGATAAATTGAGCAAAAACTATGGGGTTTCCACATGGTTGATCTATTCCTAACCATGAATAGACATTCCTACTATTAATATCTGCCCCTGAAAAGGCATGATTGATTATACATTGACACATCGTTACCCAAGTACATATTATTCATGAGGGTTCTTTTTTTTTGCTGTTAATCATTCCATGTGTTCTCACAAATACGTAATGGCATGTACCTACCATTATAATACAGAGAATAGTTTTGTTGCTCTAAATATTCCTGTCCAGTTTTTTTGTGTGTGGATGTAAGTTTTCAATTCATCTGAGGAAAACCAAGAAGCACTACTACTGAGTCCATAGTAACAACTTTGGCATTCTTTGTTAAAATTTTTGGCATTGTTTCAAATCAGTTGAAAAATCTCAAGTGTTTTAAAGGGAGAAACTACAGGGTGCTTCTTCCCATTTTGATTTTTCATGAAGCCTCCTACCTCCAAGGATGGGATCCCTTACATAACACTGACAACTTCCGGGAGAAATCAACTGCATGACAAGCAAAAAGGATACTTAGTGTTGGAGCAACCTTTAGGCCAGTACATCACTGTACCATAGCTTCCATCAAGAGGGCACACAGAAAATAAAGACATGGTTCACATAGATTGTGTGTTTGTGTATTGGAAATGAGAGCAAGCAAAGTCTATTTATTCAGATTGTCATAGCAAGGAGTCAATCATCACTTACAAATGTCAGAGAAGCAAGGATAGGTAAGGAGGGGAAAAGCTTCCTGATGGAAATCAAGGAAGGCTATGTGAGTGCCCTGATTGGAACCTGTTGATACAGGGAAGCTGCTGGTGCGTTCACAAGAAGCAAAGCATCCAATATCATGATTAGGGGAGCACATTTGTCTTTCTCCATTGGATATGTGGGAAAAATTTAGGAAAGCTGGAAGTTATTCACAAAGTCCTGAAATTGTGCCTTACAGGTCTCTGGCCCACTTTGATATACCAGTTGGTAATCCCATGTCTCACATTTTATTTGGTTGTGTGTATGATACATGTACATGTGTATTCAGACTGTGCTCAGGTGTATCATCCCCCCATACTGGAGATTGAACCTAGTGTGTTATCTAACAATTAGATACATCCCAAGACCCCCTTTTAATTTCATTGTGAGACAGGGTCTCATTATATTGCCGGGCTGGCCTTGAACATGAAATCCCTCTGCCTTAGCCTCCTGAGAAACTGGGATTTCAGGTATGCAACACCACACCTGGATATGTGTTTCAATTTCATATATTTTCACAAATGTTTCCTGAGATATGTTTGTCCCAAGACTGTGATGCTTTAAAACTATCATAGAAACACACACTCCCACTCCATTTGGGACTCCTGCAAAATTAAATACCCATGTGGGGCTATTGTGTGCTGGCAAATTGTGCAATATACAGATAATCCTTAAAGTTTAGTGTCTTATCTTTTACCCTGTGAATAGACAGACCAAAAGGAAAAAAAAAAAGCAGACTGCACAGGTGTGTCACTATCACACACTTATGTGTGGAATCAGACGTCATCCACCCTCTTGTTAATATCTGTGACAGTGCTGGGTATAAAGGCACAGGACTGTAATGCCAGTCACTCAAGAGGCGGAGGCAGAAGGATTGCAAATTCAAGATCAGCCTGAGTAATTTTGTGGGATCCTATCTCAAAATAAAATTTAAAAGGGTTTGGGATGTCACTCAGTGGTAGAGCACCCCTGGATTCAATACCTAGTAACAAACAAAGCAAACGAAATCTGTGATGGTTAATTTTGGTTGTCAGCTTGGCCAAATTGAGAGAGGCTTAGAAAATTAGTAAAACACACTTCTGAGTGTGTTTGTGTGAGTTTTTCCAGAAACAATGCTTTGTGGGTCAGCAAACTGAGGGGGGAAGAACCACCCTGATATGAGAAGAACCATCTAATAAGCTGGGGGACCAGATAGAACAAAAAGCAGAGAAAAGGGAAGTTCCCACATGTGCAAGCTTGTTTTCTTAAGCACTTGCTTTTTAAATTAACTTTTTTTTAATTTTGTGGCTGCTGCCATCGCCTGTGAACATCTGATTACAATTCTTCAGTCTTTGAACGCAAACTCTCACTGGTGACTCTCCAGGAGCCTTCAGGCCTTCACCTTCTGGCTGGGTCTGCAACATTCATCCCTTTTGTGAGGGTTCCAGCTTCCTGGCTGAGCAGTTCCTGTTTACCCCACCCCTCCAACCCGTAGGCAACAACTGTGGGATGACCCAGCACCAATCATATAAGCCAATCTAATAAATTCCCTCATCACTATGTACACTATTTTGTTTCTGTTCACCTAATAAAATATCTAATGTGAAGGGTTTATAGAGAATTAACATGTTTAATGACATCAGAGAAATTGAAAATAGCCAAATCCAGAATGTGGCAAATTTTGATGAACAAATGACCTGGAAACCTCAACAAATGAATGTTTTAAAACCCTAAATGATATTTGTAGGATAGTAGGGATTTACCAAACAAACTACTAAAAGTTATGTATATAAAACTCATATGTAATTAACTGAAGTCACACCTATATGTTTTAAGGAACAAGTAGATTTTGCAGACAACTGAAAAAAACTGAGCACCATTATCAAAACAGGAAATATGGCTGGGGTTGTGGCTCAGTGGCATGTGTGAGGTCCTAGATTCAATCCTCAGCACCACATATAAATAAATAAATAAAATAAAGGTTCATGGATGACTAAATGTTTTTAAAACCCAGGAATCATACACTTTCAATGTGCAGTTTATTGTAAGACAATTACACATCAAGCTATCTAAAAAAATCTAAGGTGATACTCAAAAGTTGTCACATCCTATTTTACTGTTTTACACATTTATGTTCTTGAGGTTATTTGTGACTATCAGTATGGTGAGAATAAAACATAATTATGTGCTGTTGCATATCTTTCCCCAACTCCATGTTCAATGCCATCATTTTAGAACTTGGAATTGGCCATGGTGGGAGTATTTTACCAGGGTAATCAACAAATACTAAAAAAAGGGCTTGCTGTTAATAATGCAGAAAATGCTTAAAACACAGTGTCTGTGACTACTGCAGTGTGAATGGGCAAAAAAAATTGAGGAAATGTTTTTCCAGTATTCAAAAACAATTTCCCACTTTAAAAAAGTCCATCATTTACTGAAGAATGAGTAAGTTCCAACATGTCTTTGTTATACATGTTTATTTATTAATGAAAGCTACATCACCACCAACATACATTTAAAAATAGGCAAAAATAAAGAGCAAACCTTTTTCAAAGAAGATACATAGTTGGCAAACAAAACATGCCCAACATTATGAAATGTCAGAAAAATGCAATTAAAACTACAGTGAGATATTATAATACATTAAAACAGCTCAAATTAAAAAGACCAACCATTCCAAGTACTGACTAGAAAGAGGAAGAACAGAAATGTTCATATACTGTTGGTAGGACTGCAATAAGTACAATCAGTCTAGATCAGTTTGACAGTTTTTTAAAAATGTGGAACACATACTCTGAATTACTGACACAGGAGAAATAAAATACATATGCACATTAAGAATCCTATGCCTGTGTTCATAGTAGCTTTGTTTTTAACATCCCAAAATAGAATATAATCCAACTGCCCATTAAGAGATGGGAGAATAGAACTGAATACTACTCAGCAACAAAAAGGATGAACTATTCATATAAGCAGTAGTGATGATTCTCAAAATAATCATGTAGTGTAAAAATATTTAATTGCATTCATAAAATATTTCATTCACAAGGTACAGTCTTGTGAATGAAAGTAAATTGCTGGATACTTGCAAACCTGGGGAATATGGGGAGATAATATGGCATGAGAAATCTTAGATATATTCATGATCATTATAATGGTGTCAGGAATTTATGAGACACAACTTTGCAAATTATACACCATAAACCTAGATTATTCCAAGTAACTATATATCAAAAAGTTTATAAAAACATGATTCAAAAACCAAATTCAAAGCCTAAACTATTTTTCTGGAAACCAAAAAGTTTGGGAGTAAGCCCATGTTGATTCCACTATCTCTGTCCTCATTCATGGGGAAGGGCAGCTCTACATGGGTGTAGTCATGAATGCTGTTGTGATATCAAACGATGGGAACACTGACAGGATCACAAAAGCTATAACCCTGCACTGTAGGATCACCATAATCTCCTTATTCTCCTGCTAACAGCAATGCACTTCAGGTGAACAACCCAGAAAGACAACAAGAATCCACAAAACCATTATTTTCTTTGACAATGACCACACAGATCTCTATGTCCTATGAATGCTCACAGTTAGTCACTGGAAGATACGTAGCTGCACTTTGGCAAGAGGCACATTCAGTGTAGTTCACTGTGAGTTTCTCCTCCACACCCAGTATTTCTGTTTTCTAAACCAATTATGGTTCACAGCTGACCCCATCATCTTATGAGTGACACCAATCTATGGAATGGAATGACTGGTATCAGGGCACAAGGCTTTTTGTAAAGTCCTGTGATCATTCCCTCCTCTACATGCTGGGCATTATAAAATGGCATCCTTTGCCAACAAAGGAGAAAGTTCATTCCATTCACCCACTCATAGAAACTTGTCATAACAGCTGGCCTATCCAGGATGAACTATAGTCTCACAGAAAAGTGTGAGCATCCAAGCCACAAATCAGGGCTTCATGGTTTCCCATGTTGTCTAGGGCAGCAATACAAATTGGACTGAAAGTGAAATGAGAACGGTCATTTTACTGTCCCTGAAAAGGAACACAAAGTTGACCAATGAAAGCTGTTCATCCTTTCAGACAAAGAGCACAGTGTTTTCCAGCCTCCCACATAGTAACTTAACCCAAAGATGAAAGGTAGCTTTAACAATAAGGCATTTAATAGCACACAATCAAGAGCAATGCAAGTAGGCAGTTACCAGGTGATAAACAGAAGGCTGGAAAAACCTGTCATGTGAGCCTGATAAAACTTTTCCATAAGAAAGTCATTCCTGGAAGCCTCCAGCAGACTGCAGACTAGGTGTTCCTTGAAAAACTAGGTTATATGTATACGGTAATCAGTCAGAAAAGGGAAAGAATTCTCCTTGAAGGCCCAGGTTGTTCAAGACTTCCTCCAGGGAATAAGCATTTGCCATACCTTACATGCTCCAGTGACTGATGAACAGTGTGCAAGGTGGTAGAGGAAGATACCTTGTACCAGAGAAAGAGGCAGTGATTTAACTCTGACAAGGCCCCACTCAGGTGACAATGTGCATGGCAGCTCCTGTAAGCCTCGCCCATGCCCAAAAACATGGGGACTGTCACCCCAGTGAGTGTTAGGAAGTATGATGCTTAACTTTAGGCGGGTGGTTCCTTCACAAAGCCTCTCTGAAAAAGAGGCCACTCCCTACAGGTCTAAGGCCTTTCTCAAGTGTGGACGTTCAGGAGCTGCTAAACCGTGGGCTGAAGACGTCTCCATGTCTGTTGCTTTCATGATGCCCTTACATGTTGTGACATTTTTGGTGGTGAATGAGGCTAGAGCACTGACTGAAGGAATTCCCACATGTGTCACACTCATAAGGTCTTTCTCCAGTGTGAACTACCTGGTGTTGAATGAGGCCAGACTTTTGGCTAAAGGATTTTCCACACTGGTTACACTCATAGGGTCTTGCTCCAGTGTGAATTCTCCGGTGTTGAATAAGGATAGAACTTTGACTAAAGGACTTCCCACACTCACCACACTTGTAAGGCCTTTCTCCAGTGTGAACTCTCTGGTGTTTAATGAGTGTGGCTTTTTGGCTAAAGGATTTCCCACACTGGCCACACTCATAAGGTTTTGCTCCAGTGTGAATTCTCCGGTGTTGGTTAAGAATGGCACTTTGACTAAAGGAATTCCCACATTCGCCACACTTATAAGGCCTTTCTCCAGTGTGAACTCTCTGGTGTTTAACAAGGGTGGCTTTTTGGCTAAAGGATTTCCCACACTGGCTGCACTCATAAGGCCTTGCTCCAGTGTGAATTTTCTGGTGGTCAACAAGGCTGGAGTTTTGTCTAAATAATTTTCCACATTCACTGCACTCATAAGGCCTTTCTCCAGTGTGAATTCTCCGATGATCATTCAGGTGGGAGGTTTGGCTAAAGAATTTCCCACATTCACTGCACTCCCAAGGCCTTTCTCCAGTGTGGACCCTCTGATGCTGGTCAAGTGAGTACTTGCCACGGAAGGTTTTCCCACATTTGCTGCACTCATAAAGCTTTTTACCAGTGGTAACTTTTGGGCGGTGAACAAGAGTGTGCTTGTGGCTGAAAGGATTCCCACATTCTCTCGACTTACGACTTTCATGACCATGACTGTCCTCCCCAACCTTGGTGGTATTATTGGGTTTTTTACTACTGGGAAGTGCTGGGGACTTGACAAGACTCAACATGGCCGGGAGGTCCTTCTCAATCTCCCAACTGGGAAAGGACTTCCTTGACATGCGGAACAGGAAGTGCTTCAAATATGAGGACCTGCCAATGTTCCTCGTCAAGGGCTTATTTGTACTCTGATGTTTTTGGTTATGGTGAAGGTCTGCACATGCCCCAATTCTGGGTTTCTGCCCAGGTAGATCATCCAGGTGCAAAATGTCCTGCAAAATTGGGAAACATTTCCCACAGAGGTCAGTCTTCGGCACGGATGAACCTGTTTTAGAAGTCCTGATCTGTGAAACTGCTACAGAAGCCCTCTGCGCAGAAGGGACCTCTTCGTCGTCTGTTCCATGACCACAACCTGAAAGCAGAGAATTGCTGATGAAATGTATGGTGACTGTGAGTGAAGTTGGAGGCCTCATTCACACTCTACAAGTGATCCTAAGATTATTTTTTCTATGGATAAGGGATATGGAGACAGGCTGAGGAAGAGGCTGTATGGCAATATGGTGTCTCTCAATTTCACAGAATTGGGGAGGCCTTACCAAACGAAGATCACAAAGATGGATGGGCCACAAGGAGAGGCAGTCTTCAACTTACTCCTCTGCCACCAGCCTTAAGCTGCTTTGATACTGTGGTCATATCCCCAGAACTCACCACACACCCTTCAGCAGGATGCTGTTTGCTAGTAACAGGTACATACTTTACAGAAAATTGATTGGGTCCAAGCCCAGAAAAATCCACACAAATTTGAGTAGCAAGTGTTCAGGTTAATGTAATGTATGTGTATACTGCATACAGACAGCAGTATAAAGGTACAGATGAGGCATGAAGAGCAGAAAGATGTGGATGGCTAGGTGCTGGAAGTTACATGAAACGAGAAATCAAAAATGTGTTCTGTATGGGGAAGAAAATGTGGAAATGAAGTCTGGCTAGTGGCAATTTGAACCAAAACAGTGGTACATGGAGGACAGGTTCCTAATATGATTTGAAAATAGCCTGGATGTCATGCTACTTTCTATGTGCCACTCATCAGGCCCAGGCCTCCTTTGAAACCATGTTCACTCTATGAAGGAACTAGGTTTCTCCCACACCCTAAGCACTATCACTACGTGGGACCTGTGTGAAGCAGGGTCCACAGGAAAGACAAGACACAAAGTGATCAACAGTGATACAGAGCATCTCAGCACACAATAGACCACAGGAAAGGAAAATAAATCATTTTTAAAATTACTAAGTTATTTTAAAAAAGGGAGTCTAATAAGAATAGCCCATGGTTCCATAAGATGGACCACGATAATGCCTGTCATCATGCCACAGGAAGAGGTTAACTAGCAAAAGTGAGGGGTGGGGAGCTGTGACGACAGGTGTCATGAATCTGGATACAGCCAATCAGACGGCAAGAATTTGAGATCCATCAGGCTGACTACAAGAGGCCCACCCCAGACCACACGGGGCGGCGTGTGTTAGGGTGCCAGCAGTGCCCGGCTCAGTGCTGCCTCCCACAGCACTGATGCCAAGGAAGTGGGGAATTCACCAGGTTGCAAGGCCTGGAGAATGAGAATCTGTTTTGGGGGAAAGGACAGAGCCATGAGGGTGAATATAAAAGCCTTACCCAGTGAACTTGTCAGTACAAAGTTCTGCAGCATCACATTGAGGTACAAGAGCCTCTGAGCCTCATCCAGGAGTCTCCATTCTTCCTGTGAGAAGTAAATGGCCACGTCCTCAAAGGTCACACAGTCCTGCCATAATGAGAAAAGGTCACTCCACAATCCACTTCTCCCCTAGAATTCCCAGTTCATCCACTTGCTTGTCCATCCTGTTTGCCCTTCCTCCCACATTCATATCTCAGAGAAATACCAGATCCTAATGCCCTTGAAGCTCGTTGTCAGTATCACTGTTCTCCCTTAGCAGCATCAGGCAGGTAGGCAGGAAGATACCACCTTGACTGTGGACTTGGCATGTAGTGCTGTATCCCTCGTTAGATAATTCCCCAGTGGTCCTCCAGATGGTGCCTCCCAGACACAAGCAGCCCAGGATCCTGCTCTGAAGGCCTGCCTGTCTGATTGTTCCTTGCTTCAATTTCAGCTACCCAGGATCACTTATGGATCTCAAACACCAATTGTCCTCTACTTCTGCTGATTTTGATGTCCCCTCAAAAGTCACAGCTTTCCTTTCACTCTTAACCCTCAAACTCAGTGACCAAAGTATTTCAGACTCGATGACATTCTGCCCCAGACCCAGTGACTCTCACAGATGAACACTGTGTCCCCAAACTTATCCATCTGCTTGAATGAAACTCTACAGACAAACCTAGTGTCACAACAAAATCCTGGTGAGTCTGTAGCACAGTGAATAAGCACTACCCTGAATATCTTTGGGCTGCTATAACAAAATACCGTACATTGGGTGGCTCATTAATGACAGGAACTTCTCACAGATGGAGGCTGTAAGTCTGAGGTCAGGGTGCCATCACGGTCAGGTTCTGGTGAGGGCCCTCTTCCAGGCTGTAGACTGCCAATTTCCCCTTGTTTCTTCACATGGTGAAAAGAGCATTAGCTATTATCTGACCTCTTCCTAAAAGGGCACTCACTAATCCCATACACAAGGACTCCATGCTCGTGACTTAATCACCTCCCACAGATCCCACGTCGAGGATTAGGATTTCAATGTATGAAATTTGGAGGGGACAAAAAATTAAGTCCTGGCCTTGGTGTCATTCTCTTATTATGATTATGTATCTGTAACTATCCTACCTCCCTTACATCTTAGAGGCCTTAGCCACCTGCTAGATAATCCACTTTGTCATGCCCTTCCATGGTCATCTCTCTCTCCACAACTGTTTATGACACCCACCATGTCTATTCAGGTGCCCAAGTACAAGACCCAGGCACAGTTCATTTTCCCTTACCTGGGCTGTGGATAGCACTATTATTATGACAAAAATAATTCCTCCTGATTATGGGTTGAACACTGACCATATCTTTAAGATGTCTCCATAAACTACTCCCCAAATTCCAAACCTATGCGGCCAGTCACCTACTTGATGTCTCTAACTAACTGGTCATTCAATATCTTAGATGTAAGTAGATAAAAACAAAACTTCTGATATCCCCAGTAAAAATTAACCTTACTGCTAACTTTACAATCCAGCTGTTGGAGTTTCCATCCCTCCAGATACTAAACCCCAAAAGCCTGAAATAATGCCTGAATATTACTTACTTTCTTTCTTTCTTCCTCCTTCCCCTCCTCCCCCTCCCCCTTCTCCTTGTTCTTCTTTCTCTCTCTCTCTCTCTCCCCCTCCCTCCAAATCTGAAAGTCCAAGCAGGCCTAACTAAGAACATGAATCCAGAATCCTACCAACCACTTTCACTTCCACAGTAGCCTTACTGGTTCAAGTCAATATCAGCACTCACCTAGACTATTATGGTAGGTTCTTGCCTATTAGGAAACCTACAGGTTCTTCCTGTTGCCTCCCTCACACCAACAGAGTACTCTATGTTACAGTAACATGGAGGCTGATGGGACCAGCATCAGATCATCTTCTTCCCCTTCTCTAAAACTCCCACTGCTCCCATCATATCCAGAATAGATAAATTCTGAGAGACTCTCCAGGTCAATCCTGCCCTGCTACTTTTAGATCCTGCAAAATAGAAAGGAGACCTGGAGTTCCATGAACCAGCTCAGCCTCACCTCCCAGCATATACACATTCTGGTACCTGCATTGGG
The DNA here is from genome assembly GCA_020662805.1 of Glaucomys volans. Classification (NCBI taxonomy): domain Eukaryota; kingdom Metazoa; phylum Chordata; class Mammalia; order Rodentia; family Sciuridae; genus Glaucomys; species Glaucomys volans. The sequence continues at coordinate 34,644 of JAJEJO010051400.1, forward strand.
ACAGCTTTTCATACCTCAGGTTATCATCTGCCATCCATAGGAACTACTCCAAAAAACCCCCAAATTAAAATTGGGATCATAGGCTTGGGCTTGTTGAAGGTCCTTTGGTCGAAGGAATGATGAGCGTCAAGAGAAGAGATGCATTTTAAAAAATCCTGGCGGGGGAGGATGGTGTCAGGATCACAGAAAGCCTGCGGTCATACACTACTCACCTGTGTGAGGTCCCTATGGGCTTCTGCACTCATGGAAACCTCTAGGAAGAGTGAGGTCATGGGAGGCAGGTGACCATGGCAGGGCTCCAGAAGCTCAGACCCCGCTGCTGGACCCATTTCCAGCCTGAAGCCAGGGGACCTGAGGAGGCTTTCGTTATATTGGAGCCTCGGTGCTGGCTCGTAGCAGCTGTCAGGCCTCGAACCCCTGCCTCAGTCTTCCAGGGCTGCAGTGTTGTCACCGCTCCTTCCTGTCCTAGTAATAGTGAGAAGCGTCTGGAAAACCTTGAAGTCTGACTCAGACTATGTCCCTCGTCTGTGTGCAATTCTCCATGGCTGTCAGCGCCACAAGGAGAAAGGTGAACCTCTCCATCTTGCCACTGCAGCGTTCACACTGCCGGATCCAGCGACCCTCCGAGAACTTACACACGCCGGACCTCAGGCTGTCCGTCTCCCCACGTCATCACACGAGCCTTGGGGAAGGGGGCTCACTCACGAGCCCCGACCGTGCTGGCCGGAGACCTGGACTGAGCGACCTGGGCAGAGCCCCTCACTCGGGCGAGGTGAGGACAGCGCGGCCCGGAGGACGCACTTACCCGAGCCGGGTCGGCCTCTGCCATGGGCCTCCGCGCGCGCCGTGGGGACACGGACACGGCGCCCACCGCCCCTCGGACTCGCTGCCGTTTCGGGGCTGCCCCTCCGCGCGCTGGTCGGCCTTGTCGCCTCGGGCGGGACAAAGCTCCGACGGCGGTAACGGACCCGAGGACCGCTACCAGCGGCCGCGGAGCCAGGCCGGAAGTCCCGCCCACACGAGGGCCCACGTCGGAAACGCCCCGCTGAGGACGCTCATTGGCTTAGCGGCTCCCGGGGCAGTGCATTCTGGGTAACGTAGTGCCCACCGCTCCAGGGAGACCCGCGAGAGCAGGAGCTGGGCTGGTCTGCGTCCAGGCAGCCGCTCCGCAGGCGGGAACCAGGCGTTTGCCTGCAGGGAGGACTTGAACACCGAAGGAGCGGCAGGACAGGACTCCTGGGCAGCCCTGGCGCCAACGGTGGGGCTTGGCCTCTGCGACCACCGCTGGAGACAGCCTGCGGAGACTCTCCTCTAGGCCCCTAGGTGTTCCCATGCTCCCTGCCTGCCCTCTGTGCCGAGGTGCTTGCGCTTCTGCATGGCCTTCTAACGCCTGTCCCCACACTGTTCATGGCACTTGACTTGCCCTTCTCTGGCCCCCTAGCTCGTGGCTCCCCAAACAGCAAGCGTGTCTGTCTACCTGTTAGCAGCAGGGCAGCCTGCCAAAGCAGGGTGCCAGCTTCTCCCCACCAAAAGCCTGCGAAAACAGGATGCAGTCTGTCTCTAGCATTTACTAGCCAGGAAAAGCAGAAGACAGACTCTCTTCCATTCCTGCACCTTGAGCCCCAAGTAAGTTGTTCCAATACATTTTCTTAAATTTGTTTTTCATAGATGATGGTCCATAAGATACCCTAAGGGACATGCACAGTGACCAAGAGGTGAAATTTTACTTCATTATAATACCAAAATCTCCACTCAGGCAACAGCTGGAGCCTCATGTCCATAAAATGGGACATAGGAAGGGGCATGTTGTCAGACTACCTGCAGCAGAGTTGCTTCTGCCCTGTGCACATGATGAGGACTTTCCCACTTCTGAATAAGCATTTGCCTGTCCAAATAAACTGCAGGTCACCTCAGGTGATTTTCTGGGGTCTCCTTATTTGCTGCAAACAAACTTACCCTGTGATGATTTTGGGTGTTCCAGTCTGATTCAGTTCCCAAGAAAAGAAAGAACCATTAAGTTCAGTGACACAACAGGTGAAGAAGGAGCAGAATTTCTTGGATAACACAGGGAAGCAAGGATAGCTTCTTTCAGAAAACCCTCTGTGAGGTGCCTACAGGACCCTTGCTCCTAGGGTTCAGCACTTTTAGAGGGTTCCTGCCACAGACTGAAAGGCCAGCAGGGCCACAAAGTGGTTGTAGAAAGTAAAGTAGCAAACAACTACCACATCAGAAAGTTGAGAACATTGAGTATTATAGTGTTAAAGAAGGGTGAAGGTCCTAGGAGATAAACCAGTTGTTCAGGGTTTTCTTTCTACATTTGTCTGTTTGGATCTTAATCACAGGACCAAATTAACAGCACAGGTTTGTATTTTTTTTCAGAGACCCAGATTTATTTAGGAAAGTGGATATGCATTCAATGGAGGATGTGGGCTATAGCAGGGAGAGACAGATGTTGAAATAAAGTAAGAAATACACATTCAAGGAAGAAGGTAGGCTATCTTCAGAGGGATAGACAGCCATAGCCAAAGTTTTTAAACTCTCTTTCAAGTCAAATTGTCTGAGTTTACCTTTAATCTGCATACCTTCCACCTAAGGGAGGGATTTCCTTTAATCAAAATTGCTAGGTACAAGAAAATAAGGGATGGTTTGTATGACACAAAGGGCACCATTTGAGATCATTCAAACTAGCCTTTCTAAAATTTTAACCCTTGCCTGCCTTGGCTCTAGTCTAGAAAACCCATCTGAAGCTCTGCCCCATCCTTTCCCTGCTCTTGTTTCTGCCTTCTGACCACTCTACTGATTCCCTAGGCATGAAACTCATTTGAGCCTAAATTATCCTACAGCCTCTTCTAACAAGTGGCTGCACATCATTCTGTTGCTGCTTGGTCTTATTACTACTGGTCTGGGTGCATTCCTTGGTTTATTATCTGGAGTACCAAATTCCTTAAGTAACTTACTGTTTAAATCAACCATGAGACCTACACTATTCCATGTACAAAGGAAACTGAAACTTCATGTGCCAGATGCTATTGCCCCCAGATAAGGCTTCACTGTTGAAGATGATGTTGCCCTCTACACTATAAATAACATTACCCTGGACACTAAGACCTCCACCCCAGGGATGTCCCTGCCTGTCTTTCTATGCACAAATTGGACACAAGAAATTGCTGCTGTGTGTCTTTGATGCTAGGGATTCTATTGTGTTTCTGAGCTTACTCTGTGCATAGCAATACTCTGATTGTATTATTTTCTCTGTACCTACAGTCCTCCAGAATTGCACAATGATCCCTTGCCTACCTCTCCCTGCTCACAATCACTCCTTACTCCTTGGTTACCCACAAATGCCAAATAATCTTTATATATATTTCCTTAAATTGTCACTTTATATCTTCTGACCACATATAAGATGGACCTGCCAGTTTGACCCTAGAGATGCAGCAAGGAACTATTATATATCTCATTCTTTTAATGCACTCTACAACTCCACCAACATATTGATAGAGATTTCAGTGATTTGAGATGCATTTTCTTTGATAATGCCTTATCATTGGTGACCCTAGTTACAGGATAATATACAAGGACTCCATATACCTTTAGCGTTCCTCTCTTTCCACTCAAAGGAAAGCGTTTTCTATGCTGTTCAGAGAAATTATGACCAAATCTTTAGAAGTCCCCTTTATCATCTTCTCAGTGTTTCCGTAAAATGATTCCAAACAGTCACACAAAAAATTGTTCAGTATTTTCTTAAGTTCTGTGCTTTTCTGTTTGGTGAGCATTAATCACAGGGAACAACTGAAGCCCCCTTTCCTATCTTCTGCAGGTCAGCTGCCCTGGACCTGCTCTCATGTGCAGAATGATGATCCAGGGCCGTGTCTCCACCCACATCCTTACCTAATTCTCACACAGCAAGCCAGTGTTGCCCTGCTCTGAATCAACCCAGGGCCAAGCACCAGACAACTACAGACAGCCTCAAATCCCAAAGCCTGAGAAATAGTTAAAACCAGCCAATCCAATGCCTTTCCTGAAGAATCCACACTAAAGGATGTGACCTTGTCTTCCTTCCCCCTCTCCTGCTTCTCCCTTCTGAGCACCTGGTGTAGCAGACATGGAGATGTGTTCAAGGTGTTTAATGCCAGAGAGTAAAGCGATGCTGCTATGGTCATCTTGAAACATGCCAACAAAATATTGCATAAACAGTAAACAATGAAGAGGAATTAATACCTACTTAAGATATTGCTGGCCCACAGTGAGTACTGCACATGCAGTAAGACTGGCATGAGGACTTTTTTCAAGATGGCTGCTCCACGGAACGAAACCAGGAAAGCGAACAGGCAGCTTCTCAGCAAGGTGAGTGAACAAGAAAAAGTGGGGGAACTTTACTGGAATTTAAAACTTGACATTCAGAACAGATCAGGGACTCAGGAGGTTGGATATAAAACATAAGGAAGAAATCCCCTGTGGCACTGGCACTCACTGCCACTGCCGTGGAAGCACCAGCCGGAGCAGTCCCTTCAACAGCATAGTGGAGGGATGAGGGAATTAAAGGGACCCGCATTTTTGAGAGGTCTGTGGTGTGTCTGGATGCAGAGCATTCAGAGGTCAAGGGCATTGCTCGGGAAACCTGAAAGATGCACTGTGCAATATCTGTGTGCAAGAAAAGAAGCCATCATCTCTCCAGGCAGCTGGAGGGCAAGGGAAGGAACCATTTTGCAGTGGCTGAATGGGGGCCAGCAGCTGAGTGGGCCAATTCCTGGAAAACCCAAGTTTGGCCTGAAATACAGGCCCAGTAAACTCTCACTGCCTCACAGTGTGCTTAAGTAATGAAGAAAATCAGACTTGGAGAGAGGTTTACACAGGGGACAGCTGGTCATGGAAACCCATCCAGGTCTACCCCCACCTGATCGTACTGCTTGCAGGACTGTCTAGGAGAAACACATCTGGCTGGGAACTCAGAAGGACACGGGTGGGAGAGATTGTTCTGAGACTGAACCCAAGACCAGGAAACTCAGGGTCTGCAGGTGACATAGGGGACTAAGAATTAGCTCCCCCACCACAGGAGTGGAATCCAGGGGAGCCCTGGGGTAAAGTCCTCCAGTGTGGACCAGCAAGTACTGGTCACTAGAGGTGCACTTATTAAAAAGCTCCAGACGAATTAGCATTCAGTAAAGCACCTGGAGCCCACCTAAGCCTCAACCCTGCCTCCAGGAACTCTGTCTATGGGATTACCTCTCTCACTCTGTGATGGTCTGAAATATTTGGCTCCATGGAAATGTTATAGGCTGGACTATAAGGGCAAAAACTAAACAGACTCCATTTTACTCTGAAACTCCATGTTACGTAGGAAATGCTTCTCCCATGGGAACACCCCACCTCTGTATCCATCATCAGTTACTTAGCATGACGTGTTTGGCAATACAAAATGACAAAATGGCAATTCTTGTATAATGAAAAATTGTTCTCTTTTTTATTCCTATTTTCCTAAACAATGCGCCATGTGAATTGTGGTGTCAGCAATGATTTTCCAGATGTTAGTAATCATTCTTTAGTTTGTACTCAAATAAGGTAATTTTGACCCACCTCCCCCTCTGCTTATGATTTCAGATCTCATGATGTTAGTTTATAAATTTAAATCATAGCAGCAGAGAGTTATGATTGAGGTACTGATTTATGGTATTAAAAACCCTGCAACCCTATGGTCGAGGCTGTTCTCCCAACAGCCTTTTTTGGGGCGTTGTGTGAGACAGTCAGCTGGCCGGCTTAATAAAGACTTTCAAATTTGGACTTCTCAGTGGTGATCGATTTGTTCTTAAGTTGTGCCCCAAACAACTCCAGCAATCCAGAGGGTGGAGCATAACGCTCCAGAAGACCCCACCTAAAACTGCTGAAAAGAGAAACTGAGAATATTTTGAACTCCAACAGAAAGGATTAACTTTTCATCAGATGTTTTTTCTTTTCTTTTTTATTCATTTTCACTGTATAATTGTAAATTTAATGGTACATGGACCTTTATATGGTTTCCAATTTTTTTCAACTTCTCATCTCTAGCATTTTTGAATCCAGTTACTTTACATAGTTTAGTTTTTTGTGAACTAGGATATTTGATTAGTATATTTCACTTTTGTTTTGTGTTCTTCTTTTTATTTTCTAATTTGAATTTTGGCTTTATGTGTATATTTCTCCTACTTATCTTTTCCCCTTGATTCTCTCTTTTCTTCTGCTAACAGCCAATTTCTGTTGTTCTCTCTTTCACTCTTTCTTCCATCTTTTATTTGTCTTCTCTCCTCCTCCCTCATAATCATCACATTCTATATCACTTATGTTCTCTCCCTGTCCACCATTTGAAAATGTAACCCCTTTTGCAAACTTGCTTTTTTTATTTATAGGCAATAACTGATCATATCATGTGTTTATTGTGATAATTAACATTGTAGACACCATAGTAGGAAATATGTTGTTTAATGCTGGAAATTGTTTGCACTGGTTTTTGTAATTATTTGTCTCCCCCTAAACAATGAAGTACTGGAAACCTTCAGGGACACTATAAGTCCACAGGGTGGAAACTCGACTGTCTCAGATCCGTACTCTTAGATGGGTAGACTTAGAGAAGGAGTTTAGAATGTACATAGTTAAGTTGATTTGTGAAGTAAAGCATGATGTAAGAAAGCAAATGCTGGTTGCAAAATATCACCTCAATAAAGAGATATTCTGAGAAAAAAATAAGCAAAACTCCTCCAAATGAAGGAAACAATAAGCCAAATTAAAAAGTCAACTGAAAGCATCACCAAAAGGCAAGACCAATGAAAAGACAGAACCTAAGGCAATGAAGACAAAATACATGATCTTGAAAATAAAGATGACCACAGAGAGAAGATGTTAAGAAACCATGAACATAACTTCCAAGAACTATGGGATAACATGAAAAAACCAAATTAAAGATTTATCAAGATAGATGAAGGCCAGAGACAAACCAAAGGAATACACAATCTTGTCAATGAAATAAAATCAGAAAGCTCAGAGTAACAGATTAGTAGTGGGATGAAAATAGCAGCTCAGCACATTCACAGTCTGGCTACAAGCTGAGGAGCCAAGTGGTAATACAACCAGACTCGAGCACTCAGAGTCCCTGGTTTTTCTTTCTCTCCCTCCAGTTCTCCTTCCTCATCACAGCTAGCCACACATTTCCCTAGGAGCCTTCTCATCCCCCAAATGGAAACACAATCAAGCCTTTATCTAAGTAATGTTAACATGATTCTCGAAAACAGAAGCCTAACTGTACTGTTGCAGACTCCCTTGGGCTCCTCAGGCTTACCTGGAAAAACACAGCGGCGGCTGCAGCATGGGCCTGAGGCTGGGCACTGAGTGCCAGTGACATACAGAGGCTGAGACCCCTCAGAGGCTCTGCAGGGGCTCCTCTAACATTCTGTTAGCAGACAACCCATTTGTGGGGACCCTGGTGTCACAGCAGGGCCATGAAACAAGGAACATGTTCCTGGTCAGAGACTCCTATAGACAACATAAGAGAGCACAAACCCACCCACAGGCTTGGAGGAACTGCTGATGGTGGCCCAGAGCAACAGCAAGAGCTGGCAAGGAACAGAAGTATGGGAAGCAGATCTGAGTGAGTTCCCTGAATTCCAACATGAGGAGCCCAGGATTCTAACCAATGTAAAATCCTTAGGCTGAAAAAATAATGAAAGCCTCATCTGGAAAACTTCTGTGGATTAGTTTTACAACCAGTTAGAAGCATCGAGATACACATAAAATTTACAACTGTGCAAAAAAGAAAAAAAATCACGACTTACCTGACTGGGGTTTGCGTCTAGCAGTGGTTCCCAGGCAGCATTGTGCAGGTGTGAGCAGGGCAGGTGATAAAGGTCAGGACTCCATGACCTCACCACCTTGCTGGGAAGTGTCTGCCATTTCTCCTGTGGGTGCAGTGACAGCCCCTGCGTGGGGACTGGAGATCATCTGGGGAACACGTGTGGCCTGTGCAGGTCTCTGCAAGCCTTTCCCAGGAGAAGCCCCTCAGGGGGGCAGAAGCAGGTGGGGCGACCTCACATTGGAATAAGCAGTGGTCCCAGGGCAGGTTGAGCAGCGAGCACAGGGACCTGCTAAGTGTGAGGGGGGAAGTGGGGCACACGACTCTGCTGGATTCAACCTTGTCGATAACTTGGGCTTCAAAGGATGATTTCCTTAAAACCTGAGAACGCTTAGGATACCAAAAGTAAACAGTGGACAGCATGTGATAAAGTGGAAAGAGAAGCCAGAGGGGTTAAAATGGGCAGGAGTGTCACAAGGACATATTCATTTGCTGTTTCAAGAATATTTCCTAAGCCACATAGGTAGGAACTTTTCTTGGCACCTGGGATGTATCAGTACAGGTGACATTGCAAAGATTTGTCTCCACATTTTTATTTTATTTTATATTTTTGGTACTGGGGATTTAACGCAGGGCACTCCACCACTGAGCCACACCCCCAGCCCTATTTTGTATTTTATTAGAGACAAGGTCTCACTGAGTTGCTTAGGGCCTCGCTAAGTTGCTGACACTGGCTTTGAACTCACGCTCTTTCTGCCTGAACCTCCCAAGTGTTGGAATTACAGGCGTGCACCACCACACCCAGCTGTCTCCACATTTTGTTTGCTTTTCTTACTCAGATGCACCCAAGTTATTAGGTTGCACAGCCTCATGTCATAAGCCAGTGGTTGCACTGGAGATAGAAGGGCAAGAACTACATGCAGTGAAGGCAGGTCAGGAGTGGGTCCCACACTGAGCAGGAAATTCATGGAGGACCCATCATGATGGTGCTGCTGCAGGAGTTGCTTTAGTCAGTTCAGGAGAAGGAGGCATATTCCGCTGCCATTCACATTCTTGATTACGTTTTTTCATAACTGAATAAGTTGTTCTGTCAGCCTAATGTGCAAGGCCAACATGGACAGTGATGGTCCCCTCTTCACTCCTGACTTAGGTGAAATACTTTAATAATGGATCCCGCTCTTGTTTGTTTTGTAGATTTTCTTTCTTTTTCTTGGTGAGACTTAGTAGAAGTTAATGGAGTTCTTTTCTACATTTAGTTTCTTTCCATGCATTAAAAAGGTGATATTACATTAATATAGAATATGTATTATGATTATAATATGTAATTATATGTGAATTTTGATTTATTTCCAGAACAACTGGATTTAATAGGAAGTATTTTTCCTATTCATCAGTGTATCGAGTCATCATTCGGAACCCTTAGGGCTTTGGTTCCAGAACCCCTGTGGATAACAAAATGGACAGATGCTCAAGTCCCTAATATAAAATGCTGTAACACTTACATATATCCTAAACACAACCTCCTGTATACTTGGAATCACCCCGTATCACTCATAATACCCAATGCAGTGTAAAAGCTATGCAATACTTGGTACCCTTTATTGCTTAGGGGAACATGCCAAGAAAAACCCATGTATGTGATCCATACAGACAAAATTCAGCCCATGGTTGATTGAATCTGTGAATGCAGAGGGCTGGGGGTCTTTCATTGCATAATGCCTAAGAGCTCAGAAAGTTTCTTATCTATTGGAGGACTATTATAAAAATCAAGAACTTATATTTTGTCACAATGCCATTATTAAACAATATTAAAATTAAAAACAATACAAGAACAGGACATAACATATTGCCATCCTTAGCCCATAATTGCCAGTAGCAGTTTTCTTGTGTGAGCCCAAAGCCAAATTCTCACATTTCATTTAGTTTCCATGTCTCTTTATATTCCTCTGAGAGATGACTCCTCAGTCTTCCATTCAGCATCTTGGAATTATCTTTCCTAACATTGCAGGCCAATTCTTCTGTAAAATTTCCCTCTGGATCTGCTCTGTTTCCAAAAGATTTATTAAAATTTGAATATTTTCAGGGAAGCCACAGAAAGGATGATGTGACTCCTGGCACTCTAGCAGAGCAGTGTGACATCTGTGTATACAAATGTTAACTCCCCCAGAGCACAAGAAATAAAAGGAAGAATCAATAAATGTGACAGATTCAAACTAAAAACTTTTTCTCAGCAACAGCAACAATCAATAATGTGAAAAGAGAGCCTACAGAGTGGGAAAAAAATCTTTTCCAAACACACTTCAGAGCACTGATCTCCAAAATTTATAAAGAACTTACAAAACTTTACACCAAAAATGCAAAGAACCCAATCAATCAATGGGCTAAGGAACTGGGCAGACACTTCACAGAAGAGGATATACAAGAGATCAACAAATATATAAAAAAGTGCTCATCATCTCTAGTAATTAGAGAAATGCAAATTAAAACCACCCTAAGATTTCATCTCACTCCAATTAGAATAGCTACTATCAAAAGAATACAAGCAATAATAAGTGTTGGTGTGGATGTGGGGAAAAAGGCACACTCGTACATTGCTGGTAGAGTTGCAAATTGGTGCAGCCACTCTGGAAAGCAGTATGGAGATTCCTCAAAAAACTTGGAATGGAACCACCATTTGACCCAGCTATTCCACTCCTTGGTTTATACCCAAAGGTCTTAAAAGTAAAGCAAAGTATAGGGATGCAGCCACATCTATGCTCATAGCTGCTCAATTCACAATAGCGCTAGATTGTGGAACCAACCTAGATGCCCTTCAATTGAAGAATGAATAAAGAAACTGTGGTATATATACACAATGGAATATTACTCAGCCATAGAAAAGAATAAAACTATGGCATTTGCTGGTAAATTGGTGGAGTTGGAGAATATCATGCTAAGTGAAATAAGCCAAGCCCAAAAAACCAAAGGCCAAAAGTTTTTTCTGATCAGTGGATACTGATATATAATGGGGGCAGGGATTATGGCGGGGATAAAAAAAAAGAATGTTAACTATGTTATTTCTACTCATGTTAATTTTTCACATCCTGACTTGATCCTTACCAGTTTCCCTTTATATTTAGTGATGAGTTTGAAACTATTTTAAACTGTGTAAAGATTCCGATCCATGACAGTGTTTCTCCCAGTTTTAGCCACACACCACAGATGATTTTCTAATGTTTAGTCCATACTCATGAATGAACAGTCTAGAATAGGGAAGACTTTCCCATCCTATCAGTTTTCATTTGCTTTCTTTCTTATATTTTTATTAGTATATCAAAGTGGATTTGGTGAATTCTAAAATCATCCATTTGGTGAAATTGCATTCCTCTTATCTACTCTGATGATCATGTATTCCCAGATCAGGACAGTGAGTTTCTCCCAGTTGGTTTGTGTTTGATCATATCACCATTTTAGTAAAACAGACAAACAAATATTACAGAGGCATCTTGTAACATCCTTGGTCTGATCAGGAATCTGTCTTTTCCCCCTGAGAATCTTGCTACCTCTTATTGCAGGGTGGTATTGAGACACTATGGTCCAGGCCTTAGAAAGGTTTGATGCTATTGGTGAGCCAAGTCTTCAAGGTCTCACAGAATCTGAAGAAATCAGGTTCACAAATGCCATCCCAACTGAAGCACAAGCAAAGCCATTACCAGAGATACATGATTTTGACAACAGCAAGTGTATTAAGGGAAATGAAAAAACTGTGATTACATGAAGATACCTAAGTCCAATATGCAATATCTTTTAAGTTTCTCAGTGTTAATGAGGCAATGTATTCACATTTACAAGTTTATGTACCAAATTTATTACCAAATTTAATCAATAGGTGCTACCATTAAAAATCTCAGGGGAGATGTGATCTTGCAGTGCCATTTTCTGGCGTCTCCTGGAGAGAACTCCAGCTGAGGCGGCCGGAATCCCCAGCCCCAGTGGGAATCTTAGGCCCTTCGGTGCCATTTTACAGCTTCCCCAGGAGAGAGCGACCACCTGCAGCTGCCTGAATCCCCAGAGCGGAGCTCCAATCTTCTGGCGCCATTTCACGGCATCTCCTGGTGAGAGCTCCCACCTGAGGCGGCTGGAATCCCCAGTCCCAGGGATCTTAGGCCCTTCTGTGCCTTTCTACAGCTTCCCCAGGAGAGAGCAACCACCTGTGACTGCCTGAGCCCCCAGCATGGAGTTCAAGCCTGGGCCATTAAGCCCAGTGTCTCCATCACTGAGCACAGTTCTGCACCCCCACCCCAACTTGGTCTAGTGCCCAGGCCCACACCCTGGCCCGGTGTCTAGCACCTGTGCTCCATCTGATCGTCTGTCAACACCAGGCCACCTCTGCTCAGAAGCATTGATCATCCCCAACCTGGAGGTAGTGGGACAGCACCCCCTTGGGTCACCACTTGATCAAGCACCTCTCAAACATCAGGCCATTGAAAAATAACAGATTTGAACTGTACAGTATATTTTTACCACAGAAAATTATTAAATTAATTGTAATACTATGATTATTCCTAATATACCCACTATATTCCTACTTTTTCCTTTTATTAATATGCTTATCACTCTATCTCCCTCTTATATATCCATTTCCTTGGAGAATCTCTTTTTTCTCACACGAAAAACCTGTTTCTTTTAATTCCACGTCCACTATTCATATTACATAGTATATCAAGAGACTCACTTCTTATCTCATTAGTGTTTTGTCCTATACCCCTCCTCATTCCCCCTGTCCAACATTAGGATTTGCAGTCCTTATTGCAAGTTAACTGGTTGTGCTGTAGATAATAATTTGAACTCATCTCTGTCTATTAAGACAACACTGTTAATATCTTAATACAGACTATTTAGATTAAGGACACATATGGTTTATTTGGTGTCCTGCCAATATTGACCTCTCAATTCAAGGGGAGTTATTGAAAACAGGCAGGAACTCTGTAAGTCTTTAAGGGGAAATGGCAATACCTAGGATTTGCACTACTAGAGGGGAAGATACACTAGCAACATGAGAAAACATGGGAAGACAATGTCCCAAACAAACCCAGATACTATACCAAAAGTACCCAGTGACAACATGGCATAAGCATTGTCAGAAAGGGAGTTGTACATAATTAAAATGATGTGAGAAGCAAACAAGGAGTCAAGAGAGAAAATACAGGTGATGATAAAAGAACAACTGCTAGAAGCAAAAGATCATTTCAATAAAGAGATAGAGATTCTGAAAAACAAACAGAAATCCTTGAAATGAAGGTTACAATAAACCAAATTAAAAACTCAACAGAAAGCTTAACCAACAGGCTAAATCACTTGGAAGACAGAACCTCAGACAACAAAGACAAAATATTTAATCTTGAAAACAAACTGAACCAGACAGAGAGGATGGTAAGAAATCATGAACAGAACCTCCAAGAGTTATGGGACATCATGAAAAGACCAAATTTAAGAGTTATTGGGATTGAGGAAGGCACAGAGACACAAACCAAAGGAATGAATAATCTGTTCAATGAAATAATATCAGAAAATTTCCCAAATCTGATGAATGAAATGGAAAATCAAATTCAAGAGGCTTATAGGACACCAAATGCACAAAATCACAACAGATCCACACCTAGGCACATTATAATGAAAATACCTAACATACAAAACAAAGATAGAATTTTAAAGGCTGCAAGAGAGAAACATCAGATTACATATAGGGGGAAACCAATACGAATATCAGCAGATTTCTCAGCCCAGACCCTAAAAGCAAGAAGGGCCTGGAACAACATATTCCAAGCATTGAAAGAAAATGGATGCCAACCAAGAATCTGATACCCAGCAAAACTTACCTTCAGATTTGAAGATGAAATAAAATCATTCCATGATAAACACAAGCTAAAAGAATTCACAAATACAAAGCCTGCCCTACAGAAAATCCTCAGCAAAATATTCCAAGAGGAAGATATGAGAAACAACAATGTAAGTCAGCAAAGGGAGGAATTACCCTAAAAACAGCCAACTAAAGGAAAAATCAAGTAAGATTAAAATCCAAAAATAAGTCAAAATGATCAGGAATGCAAGTCATATCTCAATAATAACCCTAAATGTAAATGGCCTAAACTCATCAATCAAAAGACATAGACTGGCAGATTGGATTAAAAAGAAAGACCCAACAACATGCTGCCTTCAAGAGACTCATCTCATAGAAAAACATGACAACAGACTAAAGGTGAAAGGTTGGGGAAAAACATACCATGCACATGGACTGAGTAAAAAAGCAGAGTTTCCCTCCTCATTTCAGATAAAGCAGACTTCAAGCCAAAGTTAGGCAGAATGGATAAAGAAGGACATTTCATACTACTTAAGGGAAGCATAAATCACCAAGACATAACAATCATAAATATTTATGCACCAAACAACAGCACATCCATGTACATCAATCAGATCCTTTTCAATTCCAGGAACCAAATAGACCAAAACACAATAACACTGGGGGACTTTAACACTCCTCTCTCACCATTGGACAGATCTTCCAAACAAAAATTGAACAAAGAAACCACAGAACTCAATGACACAATCACTAATTTAGACTTAACAGACATATATAGAATATTCCATCCATCAAAAAGTGAATACACTTTCTTCTCAGCAGCTCATGGCTCCTTCTCTAAAATAGACCATATGTTATGCCACAAAGCTACTCTTAGCAAATGCAAAAACATAGAGATACTACCTTGTTTTCTATCAGATTATATTGGAATGAAATTAGAAATCAACAATAAAGTTAAAAACAGAAACTACTACAACAAGTGGAGATTAAATAATATGCTGCTGAAAGATTCATGGATAACAGAAGACATTAGAGGGGAAATAAAAAAAATTCTTAGAGGTCAATGAGAACAAAGATACAACATATCAGAATCTCTGGGATACTATGAAAACAGTGCTAAGAAGAAAATTCATTGCATGGGGTGCATACAATAAAAGAACAAAAAGTCAACAACTAAATGACCTCACATTACAGCTCAAAGCCCGAGAAAAAGAGGAACAGATCATCACCAAAAGTAGTAGAAGTCAGGAAATAATCAAAATCAGAGCTGAAATCAATGAAATTAAAACAAAAGAAACAATTCAAAAAATTGACAAAACAAAAAGTTGGTTCTTTGAAAAAATAAACAAAATTGACAAACCGTTAGCCACACTAATGAAGACAAGGAGAGAGAAAATCCAAATTACTAAAATTTGCAATGGAAATGGAAATATTACAACAGACACAATTGAAATACAAAACATAATTAGAAGCTATTTTGAAAATTTATACACCAACAAAATAGAAAACATGGAAGACATCAACAGGTTCCTAGAGGCAAATGAGCCACCAAAACTGAATCTGGAAGATATACATAACTTAAATAGATCAGTTTCAAGCAATGACAATGAAAAGTCCAGGACCAGATGGATTCACAGCCGAGTTCTACAAGACCTTCAAAGAAGAGATCATTCCAATATTCCTCAAAGTACTTCATGAAATAGAGGAAGAGGGAACCCTTCCAAACACATTCTATGAAGCTAATATCACCTGATACCAAAACCAGAGAAGGACACATTGAGGAAAGAATATTTCAGACCAATATCCCTAATGAATATAGATGCAAAAATTCTTAACGAAATTTTAGCAAATCGCATACAAAAGCATATTAAAAAGATAGTGCACCATGATCAAGTGGGTTTCATCCCAGGGATGCAAGGTTGGTTCAACATCTGCAAAACAATAAATGTAATTCACCACATCAACAGACTTAAAGTCAAGAACCACTTGATTATTTCAATAGATGCAGAGAAAGCATTTGATAAAATACAGCACCCTTCATGCTCAAAACACTAGAAAAAATAGGGATAGTAGGAACGTTCCTTAACATTGTAAAGGCTATCTATGCTAAGCCCACAGCAATCATCATTCTAAATGGAGAAAAATTGAAACCATTCCCCCTGAGAACTGGAACAAGGCAGGGATGCCCTCTTTCTCCACTTCTCTTCAACAATGTCCTTGAAACACTAGCCAGAGCAATTAGACAGACCGAAGAAATTAGCGGAATCGAATAGGAAAAGAAGAACTCAAACTATTCCTATTTGCTGATGACATGATTCTCTATTTAGAAGACCCTAAAAATTCCACCAGAAAACTTCTGGAACTCATAAATGTATTCAGGAAACTAGCAGGATATAAAATTAATGCTCATAAATCGAATGCATTTTTACACATAAGTGATGCATCCTCTGAGAGAGAAATTAGAAAAATTATGCCATTCACAGTAGCCTCAAGAAAAACAAAATACTTGGGAATCAATATAACAAAAGAAGTGAGAGACCTCTACAATGAGAACTACAGAACACTAAAGAATGAAATTAAAGAAAATCTGAGAAGATGGAAAGATCTCCCGTGTTCTTGGATAGGCAGAATTAATATAGTCAAAATGGCCATACTACCAAAAGTGCTATACAAATTCAATGCAATTCCAATTAAAATCTCAATGACAGGCCTCATAGAAATAGAGCAAGCAATCATGAAATTCACTGGGAGGAATAAGAGACCCAGAATAGTCAAAACAATTCTTAGCAGGAAGAGCGATGCAGGGGGTATCACAATACCAGACCTTCAAATATACTACAGAGAAATAGTAACAAAAACAGCATTGGAACCAAAATAGACAGGTAGATCAATGGTACAGAATAGAAGACACAGAGGCAAACCCACATAAATACAGGTATTTCATACTTGACAAAGGCACCAAAAACATACAATGGAGAAAAGATAGCCTCTTCAACAAATGGTGCTGAGAAAACTGGAAATCCATATGCAGCAAAATGAAACTAAACCCATATCTCTCACCCTGTACAAAGCTCATCTCAAAATGGATCAAGGACCTAGGAATTAGACCAGAGACCCTGCACATAATAGAAGAGAAAATAGGTCCAAATCTCCATCATGTTGGCCTAGGACCAGATTTCCTTAACATGACTCCCAAAGTGCAAGAAATAAAAGCACGAATCAATGATTGGGATAGAGTCAAACTAAAAAGCTTTTTCTCAGCAAAGGAAACAATCAGCAATGTGAAGAGAGAGCCTTCAGAGTGGGAGAAAATCTTTGCCACACACACTTCAGATAGAGCACTAATCTCCAGAATCTACAAAGTACTCAGAAATCTTTACACCAAGAACACTAATAACCCAGTCAATAAATGGGCCAAAGAAATGAACAGACACTTTACAGAGGAAGATCTACAAGCAATCAACAGATTTATGAAAAAATGCTCAACATCTCTAGTTATAAGAGAAATGCAAATCAAAACTACCTTAAGATTTCATCTTACCCCAATTAGAATGTCTTTTATTAAGAATACAGACAACAACAGGTGTTGGCGAGGATGTGGGGAAAAGGGTACCCTCATACATTGCTGTTGGGATTGCAAGTTGGTGCAGCCACTCTGGAAAGCAGTGTAGAGATTCCTTAGAAAACTTGGAATGGATCCACCATTTGACCCAGTTATCCCACTCCTAGGCCTATACCCAAAGGACTTAAAATCAGATTACTACAGTGATACAGCCACATCAATGTTCATAGCTGCCCAATTCACAATAGCTAGATTGTGGAACCAACCTAGATGCCCTTCAATAGATGAATGGATAAAGAAACTGTGGTATATATACACAATGGAATATTACTCAGCTACAAAGAAGAATAAAACTATGTCATGTGCAGGTAAATGGATGATGTTGGAGAGTAGCCAGTCCCAAAAATCCAAAGGCCGAATGATCTCTCTGATAAGTGAATGATGATGCATAATGCAGGGTGGAAGGGAGGCAATAATGGAGGAAGGATAGATAGCATAGATGGGAGGGGTGGGGTAGGGGTGGGGGGTAAGAATAATAACAGAATGAGACGGACATCATTGCCCTGTATACATGTATAAATGCACAGATGGTGTGACTCTACTTTGTGTACAACCAGAGAAACAATAGGTGTACTCCATTTGTGTTCAATGAATCAATAAGTAAATAAATAAATAAATAAATAAATAAATTTTTTAAAAAATCTCAAAAACTCCTTCCCAAAGAAGCTTTGGCAGTCTCCTCTCATACCTCCTGAAATTCTGGACCACCTGGGATGACTACAAGACACCCAAGGGCTGAGTTACAGCTGTTATACATTAAACTAAAAAAACAAAAAACCCAATTAATAAATGGGTTAAGGAACTTAGCAGGCACTTCACAGAAGATATACATTGATCAACAAATATATGAAAAAATGTTCAACATCTCTAGCAATTAGAGAAATGCAAATCAAAACCACTCTAAGATTTCATTTCACTCCAATCAGAATGGGAATCATGAACAATACAAGCAACAATAAATGTTGGCTAGGATGTGGGGAAAAAGGTACATTCATACATTGTTAGTGAGACTGCATATTGGTGCACCCACTTTGGAAAGAAGTATGGAGATTCCTCAGAAAACTAGGAATGGAACCACCACTTGACCCAGCTATCCCACTCCTCGGTCCATACACAAAGGACTTAAAATCAGCATACTAGAGTGACACAGCCACATTATTGTTTGTAGTAGTTCAACTCACAGTAACTAAAAGATGGGACCAACCTAGTTGCCCTTCAACAGATGAATAGATAAAGAAAATTTCGTGGAATATTACTCAGGTTTAAGAAGAATGAAATTCTGGCATTTGCTGGTAAATGGATGGAGTTAGAGAATATCATGCTAAGCGAAATAAGCCAATCCCCAAGACCAAAGGCTGAATGTTTTCTCTGATATGCAGATGCTAATTCACAATAAGGTTGGGGGATAGGGAAGAATAGAGTGGCTTTATATTAGGTAGAGGAGAGTGAAGGGAGGGGAAGGGGGATGGCAGTAGAAAGGATAGTAAAGTGAAATAGACATTATTACCTCACATACATATATGACTGCATGATTGATGTGATCCACAATATATATAATCAGAAAAATGAGAAATTAATCTCCATTTATGTATGATCTATCAAAATGTATAAATGAATTCTATCATGTAAATGGTAGAACAAATAAGAATAAATACAAAATTTAAAAGCAATAAAGGGGCTGGGACATTGATGCATGCCTACAGTCCCAGCTACTTGGGAGTCTGAGGCAGAGGATTCCAAGTTCAGAGCCCTCATGATCAAATCATTTCCTAAATGCACCACATTGGAACCTTGGTGTACTGGGGACCACACTTTCAACACATGAACTTTTGTTGTACATTCCAGATCCAACCATAACAGATGGGCTCTTGAAAAATGTACTTGATAAAATTTACATATATTCCTAATAATATTAAACTGCTGGTTAATTAAGAGACCTAATGGTGTCCTCCAAAAATTCCTTTCAAAATTCCAGTCTGAACAACAATAAACAAAAAACAAAAATGAGTATCTGAAGCCCTTTGACAGCTTACATTTGTCACAAATCACCACATTTAGTATGATGTATATCATAGCTCAATAGAGCACTTGGTTAGTATGGGAGAGGCCCTGAGCTCTACCTTTAATACTGCGGAGACAGGGAGAGGGAGAGAGGGCATATCACTGTGCTTAATGGTTTCCATGGGAAGTCAGGAGAAACACATGATTAAAAAATTGGTGACTAAGGCATTTGTGGATAAGTTGCTAAATAGGAGTAAGTCCTGCCTGAATGGTAAAGAAGAAATGACCTGCTTTGTATTTAGTAGTCAGACTCTGGCTCCAGCCACCCCGTCACTACCATAGGAGCTCATAAGCAAAGTGCTATGGTGGCCAGGATGGAGGTCTGCATGCCTTCAGCAGTGCAAATTTCACCCAGCAAGGTCCACCTGGCCATGGCCACCACTGAGCACTCAGTCACCAGAGGCAGAGACCAACACTGGATCCACGGTCAGGCTGCATTTCCCAGTGGATCAGCCAGCTACCTGAGGGAAGG
Source organism: Glaucomys volans (assembly GCA_020662805.1). NCBI lineage: Eukaryota > Metazoa > Chordata > Mammalia > Rodentia > Sciuridae > Glaucomys > Glaucomys volans. Next base: position 54,457 of record JAJEJO010051400.1, read on the forward strand.
CTGAGGGCACACTGTTTGTCCATCATGGAAGATGCAGTGTTTTCTTACTATAATACATACTTTGGATATAGCATAACTTCTCTGCATGCAATGATACACTAATACTACCACCCGAGTTCATACCAAATGTCTTGTCCATAGTCAAGGTATTCTGTACAGCATTGCTTCTGATCAGGAAAACCACTGAACCCAAATTTAGAGATGATCAGATTCTCCATTTCTGTTGCTGCCACTTTTTACATCTAAGGGTGCCCACCAGCCTCAGTGCTGGTCTCAATGGCAGGATCAGATTTTTTGACAGAGGTGAGCAGGATCTAATTGGGTTGCAGCTCTCTAGCACTGCAGAATACCCCCGTCACAATCCAAGCTCTTATCTCCAGGTTCTTCTCTTGCAAATTTGAAAATTAAATCCACAGACAGCAAAAAGCAATTGTAAACAGTAGGATTAATTCAAGTGAGATGAAAAGAAAGCAAGGAGGTTGCCACCTAAGTGCACTAGCCTAGTGGTTAGTAGAGATCCTGTATAGGGATGTTTATCAATGTCTGGTTAATCAGGTGTTGGGAAAATGCCAAGGCCGTTGGGTGGCCTGTGACCCTCTGATTGGTTGCTGCCTTTTAACCCTTGAGCCTGTAGTCTCCACTCAGGTCCATCCTGCTTTGCTTTTTCCACTGCTCCAGCACAAAGAAATTGGCTGAAATGTTTGGAATGCTTCTACAGGTTAATTTCCTGGAGTGGACTTTACATTTAGAGAAGCCATTATGGGGTCATTGCCCTGCCTGCCTGATCACTCTCTGTCCCATCTATTCACTACATCACAGCAGGCCATGGCAGTGGGTCGATGTGCATGGAATTCACTTGTTGTACCGTGTTTGTGACCAGGCTGATGTAGCTGGCATTGTGAAAGGGCACCAGCTAGTTGGCAACACCTTACAGGGTGGGGAAACCTTTCCAATATACTCTACAGGCTCAGATTCAGCATCTCACATATGACATGGCTTCCCCACAACTGGGGCTCATAAATCCAGGAATTGAGAGGTACCAACAAAGGTGACACCACTCTCTAGAATTCTAGTGATTCACTAGCAAATGTTTTGCTTTCTCTTCCTGCAACTTTACATTCTGGGGGCCCAACGGTCTTCATCCCAATGGGTGAAATATCTCCAGAGAAGACACAGCAATGATTGATTATTCCATTGATTAGATATCATGACTCCAAACTGGTCACTTTGGTTTTTTACATATATTTCTTGGCATCTTATAGTTATACATAGTGGTAGGATTTGTTGTTACACATTCATACATACACAAAATATAACAATATAATGTGGGTATTCCACGTGCTATTCCATAGTATTTCCCCTTTCCCTCACCTCCTCCCTCCCCTTGGATCCTCTTATGTACTGATCTCCCATCAATTTTCATTAGATTCCCCTCAACCTATATTCTTTTATTCACCCTTTCTCTAGTTTGCACATATGAAAGAAAACTTATGACCCTTGACTTTCTGACTTTGGCTTATTTCACTCAATATAATGCTCCTAAGTTCCATTAATTTTCTGAAAACTACATGATTTTATTCTTCTGTATTACTGGAGAAACTGCATCGTGTATGTGTTCCACGTGTTCTTTATTCATTCATCCATTGGTGAACACCTAGGCTGGTTCCCTAGTTTGGCTATTGTGAATCATCCTTCTAAAAGCACGGCTGTGCATGTGTCACTGTAGTAGGGAGACTTTAACTCTCCAGGATAAATGCCAAAGAGTGGTGCAGCAGGGTCCTGTGGTGGTTACATGCCTCATCTTTTTTTTTTTTCATGCTGGGGATTGAACCCAGGGTTTTGTGCTTGACAGGGAAGCACTCTATGAACTGAGCTATATTCCCAGCCCCATGGCTAGTCTTTTGAGTAAACTCCATATTGATTTCCATAGTGTTGTGCTCATTCACAATCCTCCCAACAGCATAGAAGTTTTCCTTCTCTCCACATCCTCTCCAGCATTTATTATTGGTTGTATTCTTTGATGGCTGCCATTCTAATTGGAGTTAGATAAAATCTCAGTGTGTTTTGATTTCCATTTCCCTAATAGCTAAAAACATTGAACATTTTCTCATGTAAGTGTTGCCCATTTGTATTTCTTCTTTTGAGCAGTGTCTGTTGAGTTTATTTATGCATTTATTAACTGGGTTATTTGATTTTTTCGTGTTTTTGACTTTATTTGTATATTCTGAGCATTACTTCTCTGTCAAAAGAGTAGCAAGGAAGATATTCTTCCATTCTGTAGGTTCATGGTTCACATTCTTAATTGCTTCCTTTGTTGTGCAGAAGCTTTTAAATTTGACACCAATCCATTTATTAACTCTTGGAATTGTTTCCTGTGTCTAGGGTTCTATTCAGAAAGTTGTTTCCTGCACCTCTTTGGTGGAGTGTTGACCCTATTTTCTTATTAGGAGTTTCATCATTTCTGGTCTAGTTCTTAGGTCTTTGATCCATTTTGTTGGATTCTGTGCATGCTGAGAGAAAAGCATCTAGTCTCATTCTCCTAAGTATGGATGACCAGTTTTCCCACAAGCATTTGTCACAAAACAATGTGTATTTTCTCTAGTGTATGTTTATGGAACCCTTGTCAAGAGCTGGATGACTGACTATGTGCAGTTTTGAATTTGTGTCTTCTATTCTGTACTATTGCTCTATTTGTGTGTTTTAATGCCAATACAATACACAAAATGGTTTGGGTTTCTATGGCTCTACAGTTACTGTTTACTATTTTAGTAATGGTTATTGTTACTATGAAACCACCCCAATGGCTTGCTGGCAGATGGCAGATCATTGGAATTATCACCATCCATAGTTGCATGAGCCCATTACTTATAATAAAAAAAACTTTCACACACGTGCACAGAGACTCACACACTATTGGCTCTGTTTCCCTAGGGAATATTGACTGATATGTAGGCTTTTATACATGCTCCTTCCACTGCCTTTTTCTCCCCAAGTTAAAGCACAGCTTCTGGAACTTTGAATCATGTTGTATGAATTGTGTGCATATCTTAGTGGCACATCCTATTGAAATAAGCAAAGTGGGAACTTTAGAGTGGATCAACCCAGAAAACCAGTTGAAGCAAGGAACCAAGGTTAATGTCAGTAGTCCTATATATCAGCATCCTGTCGATCCAAGATGGTGCACTGGGAAAGGTACATTTCTTCAGGGACAATCTGGAAAAGTATGCATGACTTAACCTATCCGTGAGAAAGTGTCATGTATCCCAACTTGAAGGACCTTCTACAAATTACTGGACCATTCTGCTTCAAACGCATGAGAAGTTAAAGTATCACAAAAGCCAGTGAAAACCAACGAACTATCACAGGCTTGAGACTAAGGAGCATGGCAACAAACAGTGTGGCATCCTGGTTGGATTCTGGACCAGAAAGAGGACATTAGTGGAAGCCTGGGAACTCCAAAGAGAGTTCAGTATTGTATCAAGACTAATTCCCCACTTCTGAGGATCCTGTTATGGCACATAAAATATTAACTTTAGGGCAAACTGGTGGAGTGCATACAAAGACTCTGTACTCTATACTGCAATTTTCTATATGTCTAAAATTTTTTCAAATTTTGACAAGTAGAATAAAAATGAGAGCTAAGTACATGATGGATATTTTAATTATCTTGGTTTAAACACGTATGATGTGTATATATAGCAACATATCATGTTGTTTCCCAAAAACCTGTACAACAGTGATTAGTCAATCAGTACTGTCAATGAAAAGGTTTGTTTTCAAAATTCTAATTACTTTGAAAATTAGATATTATAACATATAATGATCAACACACAGGTCATGGGAACAACATAGACAGTCCAGAAATAGATCAGATCCATGCACCCATGTACTCATGGGTTTTTAAGATGTCAGCATCATTTATGTAAAAATGTGCTGAGATAATCTGATATTCACAAGTGAAAACTGGATTTTCCTTTAAAAATGAAAAGTATTTTAGACTTATTGTAAGAGCTACACTATGAGATAGTCAAAGAAAAACTAGGAGAAACTTTCTCTTATCTTGGGTTAGTGATTCTTTCCTAGATAGAACTAGGAGATGGCACTGTAAAATAATATTTGTATATGTTAGATTTCATGAAAAATTAAAATTTGCTCTTCCCAAGAGGCGCTACACAATGAGAAATTTAACCAATCTGGGGAGAGAAGATTTTCAAATCATACTTCTGACAATTTAGCTGTTTAGAGAATATGTAAAGAGCATGTGCACACACAGTTAACTTAAAAATGGCAAGAGCTTCAGGAGGCTGAAGCAGGAGGATTCTAAGTTCCATGCCAACCTGAGCAATTTAGTGAGACCTTGTCTGAAGACAAGCTTTTTTTTTATAAAAGTGCTAGTGATGTAGCTCAGTGTAGAGTCTTCTGAATTCAATCCCCACCAAATAGTAAAAATTCAGGGGATATGGACATATTCAGAGATTCATATTCAAGTGTGTTCTTACATCTCCAAATGGCACATAGCCCATGAATAAATGCTCAACATTGGAATTCAAGAATTCACCTTAAACCACAGCAGCAGAGTATGATGAGCTCACCAGCACATGCAGAATTAGGGGAAAGACTGACAATACCAGCTGGTGCAGATGTGGGGCACTAATGCAGTCCAACACTGCTGGAAGAAGGGAGAATCTATGCACCCAAATGCAAAGGCACCTGGACCTCCTTGCACAGGCAAATACATGCCTACCATATGATGCTGCAGCCTCACCACTAGACTCTTACCCTAAAGAAATAATAATCACTAGTCAAGATAAGTTGTTCCCAGATAATTCCTCAATTATTGTAGAGAATGTATTCCAGTATTAATTGCTTTGGTGCTTTGTGCAATGTTGTTTTCCAAAGATGATCTCAAGTCCCTATGCAGATGTTTATTGCCACTGCAGTCCCAGGTGAAATGCTAATTTCTTCCTGGTAAGGAGATGAGATCATGGAGTCTCAGTCGTTCATCTCAGATTCAGAAGCCCCTCTCCACTTCTGCATGGACGCTGCACTGCCACCCACTGTCTGAACCTCCAATGCCATTCGATAATTATCTGTATTTTTTCAGGTGTTTAATTTACAGGAGAATTATATCGCAGGAATTCACCAGGAACAAACGGCAAGTGTGTGTATGTGTGTGTGGTGTGGTGTGTAGTGTGCAGTTTGTGGTTTGTTCATTGTGTGGTTTGGGCAGTGGTGTGTGTGTGTATGCCGTGTGTGTGACATGTCTGGGAGGTCCCTGTGAGTGGACACAGGCATATTCTTGCACACAGTGTGAAATCACTCTTTCTGAGAGCAGCTGGTGCTCAGGGGTCCTTTCCTGCCTGCTTCTTCCTGATCTCTCCCATCTCAGTGTCACGGCTTCTGAGTCTCAGTGCCCCTAACTGAAGAAGCTATACCTCAACGCTGACTCTGAAGACACCACACTGCAGACATTTGCTCAGCTGTTGGATGCTGCTGCGGGCTCCAGCGGGCAGAGCTGCGTGGGCTCTGTGAGTTGCTCCTGTGCACAGGTGGCGTACTGCCCTCCCTGCACTGTGATGCCGAAGTGCATCTGTAATGGTAAGCTCTGAAATTCCCATCATCAGCAGAAGCCTGCCAAGACTGGCATCCTGTTTAGCAAAATGGAGGGCTCCCCTCATGCCCACCTCAGGAGAAGTCCTTATTAAAGTACAGCATGGCTAAGGAGGGCTCAGGACAGAATGCTCAGGGACATCATAGTCTCCAGGTAATATTATTACCCAGGCATGTGATCAGATGTCCAAAGTGCCTTGCCATTCTCATTCTCCTATGAATCTCCTGCTCTTTCTCCCCTCATCCCAAGATACATTTTTTTAAAAATACAAATACAAAAAATACAAAAACTAAAAGGATAAAGATAAAACCGATAAAAATTCCGATGGTAGAACGTGATGAAGGACATCACATCCCTCTCTCTGAAAGTAGGGGTCACTTACTTTAAATCATCCCTGTCTCCATATATTCTGTGATGGAGGAGATATGAGCCTTGATCCACGTTGCATTCCAAGCAGCACTGTGCTCATGCAGTTCACAGACTCGCAGGTCCCTCTGTTCTCTCTAGTCCTGGGAAACATGGATTCCCACACCAAGCCTTCATACTTGAGCAGACTTAAATTCATGAAGTCTTTTTCGCTTTACTCCTGTAGTTTACCTTTCCCCTTTTCTTAGCTTACTTTACTGTTCTAATTTCATTACCTATTAATTCTATTTATTATGCCCCAAATCTCTCAATATCTACTTGAATTTCAAATATTACAAAATGTTCAATTTGAATCTGCAAACTAAGATTTTGCTATAAAATTCTTGAGAAATCAATACAAGTATGAATGTGAGGTGCATGTTCATTCAAATACCCTTCCCCACCTCTGTCCCCCTTGTTGGCCAGAGGGGTCACACTGCTTTGTTGTTGGGGTCCTTCCCCAGCACTTCACACTCACCATGATGTTCTGTCTTAACTCACATCTCCCTAGATGACTATAGACTGAATTCACCTCTTTCTTCTCTTGTGGTATGTACTAAGCACTGTCCAGGGGGTATGAGAGATGATCACTGAAGACATGTTATCCCACTACCCACACCTCCCCTGGTCCTGTTATCTCTAGTCTAGCCTTGACCAAAAGTGATATCTCCCAGACACACATAAACTCTTCTCTCTATTCCAATTGTTGAGATGTGATTGTGATATTTTTGCAAAGGATTTAAATTTCTCAATGTTAAATTCCATGATTTTTCTGCAAAACAAATTTAGCAAAATATATAAAATTTGATATATTGGCATTCTGAGTGACCTTCGAAAAAAACCCTGGAAGTATGCAAGTGTTTTATATTTTTTCACAGAACAATCAGCTGCAGCCACAAAAGAGGACCCTGGAGAGGTACAAGTTAGGTGTACTCACACAGGTCCTAGAGAGATAGTCACTGCATGTGCAAGGGCCCACAGTGGGGAGCCCCAAGGAGGGGTTTTCCTGAGCAGGTGGGAGAGGGAGGGAAACTTTTGTATTAAAAGAGTACAAATATCACCAGGTGTGGTGATGCTCGCCTATAATCCCAGCAATGGGAGAGGCTGAGGCAGGAGGATCATAAGTTCCAGGCCAGTCTTGGCAACTTAGCAAGGCCTTAAGGAACTTAGCAAGACCCTGTCTGAAAATAAAAATAAAAAGGATTGGGGATGTAGCTCAGGGGTAAAGCATCTCTGGGCTCAATTCCCAGTATCAAAAGAAAAGAGTTACAAAAACACCAAAAAGTTTTGAGATATCAGGTCTGATACATGGTTAGTAATACTTTGCTAAGACAAGATTATGAAAAATACACTGCAGTATTTTAATCTAAGAGATTTAATATTATCTATATTTACTTCAAGCATTTATTAGTTTTATTCTAAGATTAAAGCTAGAAATATACCTCTAAAATCTTAATTAAATCTCCACATACTTTAATGGCACTTACTGAACAAGCCATTTCTCCAAAGTCAACATTCACTTTAACCATATATAAGTTATTTCTCAAATTCTCGTATGTAAATATCTGCAAACATAAGTCATTTCAAGTTCTGTTCTATTTTTGTTTTTTTCAGGAGCAAAATGTAATTATACTTTACACATAGGTAAGTTCTTTGCATTAAGCTGATTTTTAAATTTTTGTACTTTTGATATTAGTAGAGGAAATTCAGAAATGTTAACATTTTCATTGACATCTTATTCAATAAGATACATATTAGTGTGCTTTGAATTACTAATATTGGAAAGACTTCTACCTCAAACAACAGTTTTCTTTGCTTCCATTTAATACATTCTATGATTTAAATACCATTTTTGGTTGTCAGTTTCCTTCCCATTATTTTATCATTTTCCCCCCAAATCTCCCTTTTTTCACTGATGTATTGTTGCTTGTAAATTTAAGATTATTGCCTACATAAAAGAAAAATTTCAACTGTCTTGATTTGTGATTCTTCTAGATGTTATTGACCTTAACAACATTTCCTGTTTCTAGAATGTTTCTCAAATGTGCATTTCAATTCTCAGTCATGGACGTGGACATTCATCTCACAGCTGTGGTTTCTGTGTTAGAAATAACCATGCCAGAAGATGATAGCTCAACAAGGCACTGTCCAGCATGGTAGTTTTGGTTCTTCTCGACTTCAAACATCCTCACACTTCACCATCCAACAGTGCAGCTTTGGTGCTTTTGGAAGAAGAGATTGTTCTGAGTAAGGCTCTCCTCAAATGATGTTGACACTGCTATTATTTTATCTTTACACATGATGATGTTTTGAAGTGACAAATATCTCACCCAAAACAGAAATTTAACATGTAATAGAATCTACACAGCTATAGATGGGATATAGATTGACATTCCCTCTTTTGGTTTTCAGAAGAATGGGTTTTCCAAACATCTACCAGCATATGTATATCACTTCTAAGTTACTGTATATCACTTCTACCATATGCAACTTGGTTATGTGCATCAATCCTTCGGAGTCATTGTTACATAATTTTGTGCAATGGTAGCTTCTTCCTGTGGTCATGCAAGTGCTTCAAGTGAACTCAGCATTCTCTCGGTTTCTTCACATCCCTTATTTGACAACATTTTCCAAGAGAATTTTAGAAAGTTTCTGTCTAGATCTGAAATAAACTGCCTCCACCCCCAAAGACACTACTTTCTTATATTGAGAAATTGTACTAAGACACCAAAACCTGGCTGCTAGAAATAGGCATTGATATTTGGTTGCTCATCATTTCTAGAGTTTTTCAATGTAGAAATGAAGGAAAGTATATATTTTATGGATTTATTTACATATTAATATGATATACTTTGTGTGTGTGTGTGTGTGTGTGTGTGTGTGTGTGTGTTTTAGGGGCTGAGTGTAGCTCAGAGCAAATGAGCATCCCAGAATTTGCTCCCTAGTACCAAAACATTTTCTTAAATATTAAATTAGTTAATATTGTTTCCTATCAAATGGAGGTTGTAGAATTTTATTTTAAATATCTTTATATTACCACTCACTTTCTCTTAGATAGAAAGTCTTATTTTCCACTTATATTAATACATTTGTTTCAAAAATACATCAACACTTTTGTAAAATATATAAACAAAGTATAATCTTTGACAGTTCTGCCTCTAGGGCATGCAGTCAAAATTTTGTATTTTCAATTCACTTGAAGTATTTGATTTTCACAGAGGTCACAAACTGGATATCCATTCACTTTTTGGCTTGTCAATTTTATATTTTGAAAACACTTAATTTGATTCAACAATGTTTACTAATTATGTAAAATATTTTTATTTGTATAAACAAAGCTACTCTTCTAGAGGATTTTCTTCTAAAATCTATCTCTATGTATTCTGTTCCTGTACTTTTGTTCATCTATATACTTGGAAAAACTTTGGTATAGTCCATACAGTTCTTCACCTGGCTTTTCCTTCCAGAAAGCAACCAGTTGGTAAAACAGAGTATGAAGCTCTTCCTCACTCAGTTTATAGGTATGGAACACAATGCTGTGCATGTGAACCATAATGCATTCACCGGCTTCCTGTGAGCAGACATTTAAACTGTTTCCAACTTTCAAGAATAACTTCTGAATCCACAAGCACACATACTTCATGCCCATTTAAACAGAGAAAATATGCATTAGGTTTAGCAGTGAAGGTTCCTGGGCATGGTGATGGCAATATTTCTTTTTGATTGTCAAACTACCCATTCCTTTTATTCCAATCAAAATCACTGACCCAGGTAAGCAGATGTGATGGCTATTGGAAAGTTGGAAATTGGGGTTATCTTCCTTATTCAGATGGGAGTGGGAATCCTTAGAAACATCTCCCTCCTTTGTCTTTATAACTTCACTTTGCTCACTGGAAAAAATCTGAGACCTACAGACATGGTCCTCAACCAACTGGTCTTAGCCAATTCCTCTGTTCTTTCCTCTAGAGGGATCCCTCAGACACTAGCAGCTTTTGGACTGAACTACTTCCTGGATGAAGCTAAATGTAAACTTCTCTTCTATTTTCACAGAGTGACCAGAGGAGTTTCCCTCAGCATCACCTGCTTCCTCAGTGGCTTTCGGGCCATAAAGCTTCACCCCAATTTCTCTAAGTGGCTGGAACTCAGAATGAGATTCCCAGAGTCCATTGGCTTAAGCTGTTTCCTCTTCTGGATCCTGCCTCTGTCGGTAAACACCTTTGTTCCAATATTTTATTAACAGCTACTACAAACAGTAAGATAGCTCAATTAGATTAGTAAGTACAAAATCAACACACAAAGATAAGTAGTTTACATATACTCAGACAATCTTTTGGAAGATTTAATGGAAGAAAAGATTTCATAAATAACAGTAACAAAAATATTAAAATGTTTGTCAATAAAAATGTGAGACCTATTAAAAATTAAAATACCACTGAAGCCAAAAAAATAGACTTTCTACAAATAGAAGGGCCATATTACTGTGTATTTTAATTTGTAAAGTTAACAAAATCTCAATGAAAACAGTTTCAAGCTATATTACCTGATACTAAATTTAGTGAAAAAATAAACATAGACGTGGGACCAGCACAAAAATACATGGAGGCTTTTTTTTTTTTTTTTGGTACTAGGGATTGAACCCAGGGGTGCTTAATCACTGAGCCACATCCCCAGCCCATTTTTGTATTTTATTTAGAGACAGGGTCTCACTGAGTTGGTTAGGGCCTCAATAATTTGCTGAGGCTGGCTTTGAACTCGTGATCCTCCTGCCTCAGCCTCCCAACCTGCTGGGATTACAGGCGTGCGCCACCATGCCCAGCACATTAAGGCATTTTAAAAAGCCTAAATAATTTAATAGTATCATCCTGGTCTATTAGCAAAACAGAATGCCCAGAAGTACACTCAGATACAGATAGAAATTGAAGGTATAAAGAGGACATCATCTCAAATCACTGGGAAAAAGAAGTAGTCAATAAATGTTATAGGTATAATATCCCTACGTTACCTCATATACCATGATAAATTCCATATGTACCAAAGATTTTTTTAAATAACACAACCATTAAACAAGAAGAAAACTTGAAAATTTTTTCTTTACAAGTCTGGAGTTAGTAAGAACTATCTAACCTTTCCTGACTCAAAATCCCCAAGTCATAAATTATTTCACTGGTACTTTTTGTTACATAAAAGTAAATTTTTTATGGAAAGAAGCATCATAAAAAAACTTTTTTTAAAAGACAACTAAGGGAGATATTTACAGCTCATATCACAAAGAGCTCTCCTTCATAACATGTAGATTGACAAAATCAAAACCCTTTGAAACATAGAAAAAGGAAATAAAATTTGTTTTTAATGAACAAGATAGTTAACTTCACATTAAAAAAAGAGAAGTATATATTAAAACTGCAGATAAGAGCCATTTTCTCTCTCTCTCTCTCCATTGGCAAAAATTCAAAATTGGCTAACATACTCTATTGATCGGACTCTGGAGGGGAAAGCATTTTCTCATACATTCTGACCGCAATGTGTTAAAGACCCCCAGAATTATTGTGTTGCAGTCCATTTGATTCCTGGAATTTGAGAAGGATTTGTTTGATGTACATGGATGTGCCATTGTTTGGGGCATAAATATTTTTGTTATGTCTTCCTGATTTATGATTCCCTTAAGCAGTATGAAGTGACCTTCTTTATCCCTTATGACTAACATTGGCTTGAAGTCCACTCTATCTGATGTAAGGATGGAAATCCCCACTTTTTTACAGCATCGGTGTGCATGGTATATTTTTTCCCATCCTTTCAACTTTAATCTGTGGATGTCTTTTTCTGAGATGAGTCTCTTGAAGGCAACATATTGTTGGGTCTTGCTTTTTAATCCAGTCTGCCAGTCTATGTCTTCTGATTGATGAGTTTAGGCCATTAACATTCAGGATTATTATTGAGATATGATTTGTATTTCCAGTCATTTTGTCTTAGTTTTGGTTTTTAACTTGACTTGGTTTCTCCTTTGATTGGTTTTTCCTTTAAGGTAGTTCCTCCCTTTGCTGATTTACATTGTTGTTTTTCATTTCCTCCTCATGGAATATTTTGTTGAGAATGTTCTGTAGTGTAGGCTTTCTATTTACAAATTCTTTCAACTTTTATCATGGAAGAATTTTATTTTGTCTTCAAATCTGAAGGTTAGTTTTGCTGGGTATAAGATCCTTGTTTGGCAACCATGTTCTTTCAGAGTTTGAAATATGTTGTTCCAGGTCCTTCTAGCTTTCAGGGTCTGGGCTGAGAAATCTGCTGATATCCATATTGGTTTCCCCCTATATGTGATCTCTCAGCATTTAAAATTCTATCTTTATTTTGAATGTTAGGCATATTCATTATAATGTGCCTTGATGTGAATCTGTTTTAATTTTGTGCATTCAGAGTTCTGTAAGCCTCTTGTAGTTGATTTTCCATTTCATTATTCAGGTTTGAGAAATTTTCTGATATTATTGCATTGAATAGGTTGTTCATTCCTTTAGTTTGTATCTCTGTGCCTTCCTCAATCCCCATAATTCTTAAATTTGGTCTTTTCATGATATCCCATAGTTTTTGGAGATTCTGTTCATTATTCCTTACCATCTTCTTTGTTCAACTTTATTTTCAAGATTCAATATTTTGTCTTCATTGTCTGAGGTTCTGTCATCCACGTGATCTAGTCTGTTGGTGATGCTTTTTCAATGAGTTTTTTATTTGGTTTATTCTTTCCTTCATTTCAAGGATTTCTGTTTGTTTGTTTCAGAATCTCTATCTCTCTGTTGAAATGATCTTTTGCTTCCTGCAGTTGCTCTCTTAACTGCTTATTGGAGTGATCATTCATTGCCTGCATTTGTTCTCTTATCTCATCCTTTGTTTCATCAATCATTTAAATTAAGTATGTTCTGAACTCCTTTTCTGATATTTCTTCAACCATGCTGTCACTGGATTCTATTAATATACAATCTTGGTTTGTTTGGAATAATTTCTTCCCTTGTTTTTTCATATTGTTCATGTATCTTCCCCTCTCGCAGTGCAGATCTGGGGTATTGCAGTTTCCCCCCTATGAGCTTATAGTGACACTGCAGGTTTCCAAAACCTCTTCTTTAAGGGGGAGATCAATATTAGCAGCACTCAGTACAGATACTATGCAACCCTAAACCAAATAGCCTCTATGAAGATGCTAACAATACTATCATAATAAACAGAGAGGATGAGTTCAATTATTATCTACAGTATAACAAATAGATTTGCAATGAGGCCTACAGTTTCTAATGTTGGACAAAGAGGATGGGAAGGGGTGTAGATATAACTTAATAGAATAAGAAAGAGTAGGAAGAGTGAAAGCTGAATCAAAAGAAGGGAGAAAGAGACTCTGAGATAATAGGTAAACAAAAGGAAAATAGAGATAGTGAGAAAATAAATAAATAAAAACTTAGAATTTTTCAGAAATGAGAAAAAAAACCTACACTATAACAGTCATATACTATTCAAACCTCCCAGTCTTCAGTAGCCTGATGCATGAGAGGTACCTGACAATGAGTTTCCAGTCTCCAACAGGCATCTCAGGATGGGATTGGCCCCACCTAAAGATGGCTGCTTCTGCTTCCAGGATAATCTAAGATGGCTGCACTGGCTTTCAAATGTGTTGGCAAATAGGGAGCTGCAGCACAGAACATAGGTGCAGAGTCTGTATGGGGTTGGTCAGGCAGGGGGTCCTGGAGGCAGGATGTGGTCAGTCAGGCCAGGGGTCCTGCAGGTCCTGGCTGTAGTCCCAAAATGGTGGCAGCCACATATAACCAAACCTGTGGGTACTGTGACAGCGGACTTCCAGGCAACAGCAGGCAGCTGGTGATCTGCTGGTGGTCTACAGGCTACCAGCAGATGATCAGCAGGTGGACCTCAGGTGGTGGGTGATGGGTATGTGAAAGGCAGGAGATGGGTAGGCACGAGGCAGGCAAATGGGCAAGTGGCAGATGATAGGTGGCTGTCAGTGAGCAATCTGCACTCAAATAATAGTTGATATGCTGGCAGACTATGGGTGATCAAAGTGGACAAATGGGGATCAATGAGCAGCAAAGACTGCCTCACAGAGAAACACATTTTCCTCTGCTTCAAACCTGAGTTATGGAGCAACAAGGAATACAGCCCCCTTCTAGTTCAACATCTTGGATCTCTATCTGGTTGCATTCTTATTCTTCACAATTGATTTCATGTGTTTGGGACTCATGGCCTGGGCCAGTGGCTTTATGGTGATTTTCCTGCACAGACAGAAACAATGAATCCAACACATTTACATCAACTTCCATAATTCCAGACCTTCTCCTAAAAGCGAAGCTACATGTTCCATTTTGATCCCTGTGAGCTCCTTTTGTTTTTGAGTAAAAAGTCATTCTCTTCTGTTGCATGTTTGGATGACTCTTTCTGTAAACCCAGGGCAGTGGCTGGTAAAAACCTCTATGATTTTGTCTTCATGTTTTCCAGCATTCGGCCCCTTTGTGCTCATTCGTAGGGATATGAAGTCTCCCTGAAGACTGGCGGGAGGCAGCAGGCAGCGGGGACCTCTCTGCTGTGATGTCACAATCCCCACTGCCAGCGACAAGCCACTTACCTGACCAGCCTGAGCAGTCAGCAGAGACCCCAGAGAGGCTCTACCTCAGTAGCCAGAGGGCAGTGCATGGACATGCCCCTTCCTGGAGGAGCAGCATCGCAAGTTCAAGGCTTGGATCCCAGCCCTCCTGGCCACTAGTGAGGCCGGGCGAAAGGACAGTGTACAGAGTGAATGGTCAGGAAGAGGGGGCTATTTCAAAGGAAATAAAATGCTAATACCTCCAGAGCACCTCCCTCTCCTCCACCCTGTTGCCAGGGTCACCTGCCTCCAGGGAATGGTTCCTCCCAACAAGGAGTTGTTAAGGAGCACCCTGGGTGGCTCCCTTGCTGCCTTTCTGAGCAGCTCCTATCTGGGCTTTTGGTCACTGGTCAAGTGGGCAAATAGGAGGAGGAGGGGGCATGAGAAGAAAGGGATCTTAAATCTATAGAAAGGGCAGGACACCCCACTCCCGCGGATCCCAGCTCTGGATCCCCTTCTCCCTCTGGAGAAGTCTGTCTCCGTTCTGGCCTTTAAATAAGACTCCCGCGCCTGCCTCCGCGAGCCTCGGGTGTCCCACCTTCACCAGCAGGGGAGCAGCGGGTCCTGATCTATGCTCAACACCGGTGCCTCGGGCTCCCCACCCTCCTGGCTCTCTCCCCGTACTTCGCAGCTTCCTCCTCGGCTTCTCCGCAAGTCCCTTCCGCCCTGGGATGAGCTCGGCAGTGCACCCCAGGCCTGCTGCACCACAGCCACCGCGGCCCTGTCCCTACTCCTGGACCGAGCCGCCGAAACCCCCAAACGGCGCCGGAGCGCCAGCTAACGGTCCTTCTTCTGCGCGCAGGGCGGACACGCCTCTTAAGGAGGGCTCGGGTCCACGTGGAACGTCCAGCACAGTTGACTCGGCCGGTCCCTTTAAGAAGCGCGAAGCCCCGCCCCCGCTCTCCAATGGCGGTGACGCCATCTCCGAGGGCCCCCGCGGGGCGGCTCGGCGGCCGTTCCCAGAGCGCCCCGGGACCGCCCTGCGGAGCGTGGGAACTACGCTACCCAGAATGCCACGCTAAGACCTGACCAATGAGCGCTCGGCAGCGGGCGCTGCTGCGTTTGTTCCGTAGTCGGGGCGGGACTTCCGGCGTCTCTCCGGGGACGGTCGCTGTGGTCGCCTCTCCAGTTCCGCATCCTCCATCAGCAGTAGGAGTCCTGGGTGGTCCCCGTGGTTCAAAGGCGGACCGTGGCGCGGTGGCGCGGCTCGTCCGGCCCCGCGGCGCCCGCAGAGTTCGATGGCGGTGGCCGCGCCGGAGGACCCAGGCCGGGTAAGCGCCGCGTCCTCCCGGCCGCGCGGAGTCCTGCAGCCCGGAGGGGCCGCGCGCGTCCTCCTGTCACACCAGGTTTCGGGTCTCTGTGTCCAGAGCCATGCGGAGCTGGGGCGAGTCCCCACGTCCAGCGCTGGTGTCCGGGGTGTGGATCGCGTGACCGCCGAAGGGACTGGTGTGTTTATTTTGCTGGGCGGTTGAGCGGCAGCGTTCAGGCGCTTCGCCCATCTCCGGGTTCTGGTAGCCAGGGAGTGTTGTGCTCAGGAGAGGCACGTGGTCTGGGTAAAGGTTTTCAGCGTTTCTGAACGCAGTTCAAAGTCAGAACATCTTGAAAAGGGATAACACCCGGGCGCAGCAAAGCTGGGGTCTTCGTGCAAGTCCTCACAGTAGTTAACAGCACCGGGACTGGAGCACTGAGGCCGCCCATAACGCTCCAGGGCTGGGCAGGGGGAAAAGGAGGCCTGAGTCAATGGAACACCTACCATGGTCACTTGTTTCTCTTCCTCTTCGCACAGGCTCCCATGACTACAGAAACCCTTGTGGACTTCACACAGGTGAGTGGAGGGTGTGCCAGGACTTCCATAGTTCTGACCCCACTCTGTCACTCCATAATTTTATGTTCTGGGACTCTCCTCATGTCACTCCTCCAGTCCTTGGACCCTGAGCAACAACACCAAACCTGGGAATCACACGTCTAGACTAGGGACTATCTGAAGTGGTTTCTATTCCTGGAAACTACTAGTACAGTAAGATGTGGAAGGTTGTCCCGAGTTTAGATACTGGAGAAGCAGATGCTCAAAGGTAGGGCTGAGTTGTTGAGGAAAGCATGGGTCTCCTTTCTCCTGGGAGTTGAAACCCAGAGAGCAGGAGTCACACCTGTGATCGTTTTTTCAGATTTTCTGTGTCTCTTCTGGAGTGAGATGAGCAATGGAAGTTTTGGATTAGAAGATGGTGATTTGACCTAGGTCTCAGGCTCCCTGTGGCTTCAACATGGAGACCAGACCGTGAGTGTGAAGGGTGAGATAGGGTCAGCAAAGAGAAGAATGCTGGATGACAGGACCAGTGTGGTGGCCATGCAGTTGGTAACTGTTGGAGTCTAGATTGGTTTTTTAAGTAGGAAAGACTGGATTTACAGATACTGAGGGTGAGAGATTCTTACTTAAGAATCTGTGGTTCATGAAAGCAGGGTGTTTGGGCCTAGTAGCTAGAAGTATAGAAGCACCACTAATTGGGATAAGTAGGGTCAGTTATTTGGAATATCAGCAGTTTTGTTTCGGGACATCTTTAGAGGCTAAGATGTTTCAAAGAATAGTTAGTTTAGACATCAAATGGATAGTTAACTACATAGGACCACAGCTCTGGGGAGGGATTCAGAACTCATCCAGAAGGTAGTGGTCAGTATTTGTTCAGGGGTGTAGCTTAGGTTACAATTAGGAGGGAGGATCCTGGTTTTGCTAGTAATGCTATTAGTAGTCTGGGGAAGGGAGGGCAGGATCACTGTTGGGTCCTGTGCTTCGGTCCTTGGGTGGAATTGTGGGAGTCACAGTGATGTGGGAGAGACCTAGCCATAGGGAAGATATGAGAGAGAGGAAGATCTGGCAATTTGCCACAGCTCTAAAGGATAAGTGGACATGAAATCAGTGTGAAGGCCTAGTAATAACTGAAGTGATACGCTGGGACTAATGCTTATTCAACACACTGTAGATCCACCAGGATTCTGTAGAATCTGTGGTATGCCCAGTGAGTTTCAGTCACATACATAAGTTTAGCAGCACAAATCTTCATGCGGAGAGTCTGTGGTCCTGAGGTAGAAGGCTTCTGTGGCAGGGCATTGAATGGAGGTCAGAAGAAGAGGCAGGCAGTTCCTGGCAAGGGCATATCAAGTGCAGCACAAGTGGAAGTGGTCCGTGGTTTCTGAGGTCTACAGACTGTTCTGGGTTGCTGAGGTTGAAACAGAAGCTTAGTCAGGCAGAGAAGGTGCTGTTTTGGGGATGTGACTTGAGTGTTCCCCAGGGCTTCATGTATTGAAATGTGATTCCCAACCTGACTTATTAAGAGTGGAAACAATCTGACTGTGATGTTTAGAGGTTGAGCCTTTGGGAAGTGATTAGGGTAGATAGAGTCATTAGGGTGGAGCCCTGTGATAGAATCCTGCTGGCTTTATAAGTAGAAGAGAGATTGCACATACATGTGCACACTTCCTGTCTCTTGCCATGTTATGCCCTGAGCTACCTGAGCATACTGCCAATAAGAAGGCCTTCACAGATGGAGCCTTTAGACCTTGCACCTCCGGAACTGTGAGCCAAAACCTTTTCTTCATAGTTTGCCTCAGATATTTTGGTATGCTAGTGAAAGTGGACTAACGTGGACTGCAAACAGGATAGGAGCTGCCTCTGGCAGTGGAGACTGTCAGAGCTCTGGGTAGCACTGGATCCTGTATCAACTTGCCAAGCTCTTTGGATGCCATGTTCTGAGTGACATGGAGAAAGCAGAGAGATGCCTGTGGTGTGGGGTACAGGGTAGAGGTGGTTGCAGGAGTGAGGCTGTGTGAGAGGTGTAGTGCAGAGTGAAGTCTCCTTGGTGGAAGTGTGAGCCAATGACTCACGGCCATTGCATTGAGGACATCAAAGTGACGATGAGCCCACATTTGTGTCTGAGAGGCACAATCTTTGGACCCCTGGAAAATCACCTGGCTTATGGGGATCTGGCCCTACATTTTCAGGCCATTTAGATGCTTCTCCCAACCTACCTGCCTGGTGATGCTGAGGGAGGACAGTGACCATGAGACCATGAGGAGAGGGTGGCTCTAAGGGAAGACACAGTGAGGACAGACCATGAGGAGACAGTGAGCCTCAGTAGCACCATCAGGAAGGAAGATGAGCAAGGGAAGGCTGACTGGTAGGGAGGAGGGGTGGACTTGGGTTCCCAGGAGAGAAACTGATTACACTTTCCCCATCTTGGCAGGACTGTGTGACCTTTGAGGATGTGGCCATTTACTTCTCCCAGGAAGAGTGGGGGCTCCTTGATGAGGCTCAGAGGCTGTTATACCTCAGTGTGATGTTGGAGAACTTTGCACTTGTAACCTCACTGGGTAAGACCCTCACCCCCACCCCATTGTTTTGACCTGGGCTCTATTTATCCCCTTTCTCCCTAGAGGCAATTCTTCCTCTTCCAGAGCCTGTGGAGATCCTCCCCACTGTATTGGCACGTGTGCAGGGATGAGCTTGGTGCACTGCCATGAGAAGCCCTTGCTCCTGCTGCCTTGAAGTGGCAAGGGAGGGTCTAGGAGTCAGGTGTCTTGAGTCAGCCTAACAGATCTCACCTTACTTTCTACTCCCTCTTTGTGTCACTATTTTCTCCTTCTGGGTGACGTTTCCTGTGCCTGTGTCAGAGATTGGGGCATTTTCCTGATCGATGTTTAGGTGAACCATGGGATGTTGCCAGAGCTTCCTCCAAGGATCTTCATAGTCCTAACTTTCTTTCCTGGGGTCTGAGTATGCTGTGTGGCTCTGGGCCAGTGCTGTGGGATCACCTAGCCTGTCTTTCCTTTAGGACTTGCTGACACAGGGAGAGCAAGTGAGAGCACTCGTTGCCTCACAGGGTGAACATGCCACATGTCTCAGAGGACTCCTGGCCTTGATGAGTGGCCTTTAGGGGAGGACATCATATCCAGATTTTCTAATCATAACCAGCAGCCTGCTTTGCATCTGCCAGAGTTTTGGAGCTGATGCCACCATCTCCCTTTGTTTCTGTCTACTTACCTTCCTTCCTTTCCTTCCCTCCCTCCTTCACTTCCTTCTTCCTTTCCTTCTTCTCTTCCTTCCTCCCTTCCTTCCCCAGAGATTGAATTTGGGGCACTTAACCACTGACCCACATCCCCAGCCCTTTTTTTCTGTTTTATTTAGAGACAGGGTCTCACTGAGTTGCTTAGGACCTTGCTGAGTTGCTCAGGCCAGCCTTGAACTTGTGATCCTCCTGCTTTAGCCTCCCAAATAGTTAGGATTGTGGGCATGTGTCACTACTCCTTGCTTTAGCAGTGTTTTAAGATAGGAAATCAGGTTGGGGGCATAGCTCAGTGGTAGAGCACTAGCATGCATGAGATCATGTATTTCATCTTTAGCACCACACACACACAAATCATACTATACAGAAAGTACTTTGGTACATAATATATTCCTGCTGTGGTGTCAACATGCATTTCATTAGAATTTGTTTGCTTTCAGTTTGTTGGCATGGAATGGAGGATGAAGAGATACCTTCTGAGCAGATTTCTGTAGGATTGCCACAGGTCAAGACTTCAAAGGCAGACACATCCACCCAGGAGACTTATCCCTGTGAAATGTGTGTCCCAGTTCTGAAAGACATCTTGCACCTGGCTGATCAACCTGGGCAGGAGCCATACTTGACTGAGGCATGTGCAAACCTTCACCAGGAACAGAATTGTCACAGCTCAGAGACATCCTTTAAGAGAGACTTGGAAAAGTCCTCATTTATGAACAGCTGCAGAATCCAAGGGAAACCCATTACCTGTGGTGAGGTTGGAAAGGACTTTCTGACCACATTGGACTTTATCCAGCCCCAGGCTTTTCCCAACTGTGAAAGGCCAAACACAATCACTGCGTGTGGGGAGTCCCTTCATATTGGAATAAACCATTACAAGTGGGGTGAATGCAGAAAAACTTCCAGCCACAAACATGCTCTTGTTCACCATCCAAGAGTCTACACTGGAAAAAGGCTTTATGAATCTACCAAATGTGGGAAAACCTACCACTGCAAGTACTCACTCATTCAGCTCCAGAGAGTCCATAATGGAGAAAGACCCTATGAATGCAGTGAATGTGGAAAATCTTTCAGCCAAACCTCCCACTTGAATGACCACCGCAGAATCCACACTGGAGAAAGGCCTTATGAGTGTGGTCAGTGTGGGAAATCATTTAGCCAAAGAGCCACGCTCATTAAACATTACAGAGTACACACTGGAGAAAGGCCTTATGAGTGTGGTGAATGTGGGAAATCCTTTAGCCAAAGCTCCAACCTCATTGAACACTGCAGAATTCATACTGGAGAAAGGCCTTATGAGTGTGATGAGTGTGGGAAAGCATTTGGGTCCAAATCCACTCTTGTTCGGCACCAGAGAACTCACACAGGAGAAAAGCCTTATGAATGTAGTGAATGTGGGAAGTTCTTTACACAGAGCCACAGCCTGCTTGAACACCAGATAATTCACACTGGAGCAAGGCCATTTGAGTGTGGCCAATGTGGCAAGTCGTTTAGCCTAAAGTATGGCCTCATTCAACATCAGTTAATCCACAGTGGGGCTAGGCCTTTTGAGTGTGACCAGTGTGGGAAATCTTTTAGCCAAAGAGCCACCCTCAATAAACACCACAAAGTACACACTGCAGAAAAGCCTTATGAGTGTGGGGAATGTGGGAAAGCCTTTATGTTCAAATCTAAACTCCTTCGGCACCAGAGAACTCACACTGGAGAAAGGCCTTTTGAGTGCAGTGAGTGTGGGAAGTTCTTTAGACAAAGCTACACCCTTGTTGAACACCAGAAAATTCACACTGGCTTGAGGCCCTATGAGTGTGGCCAGTGTGGAAAATCCTTCATCCAGAAGTCTGGCCTCATTCAGCACCAGGTGGTTCACACTGGAGAAAGACCATACGAGTGTGGCAAATGTGGGAAATCTTTTACACAGCACTCGGGCCTCATTCTTCACCGAAAATCTCACATCATGGAGAGGCCTCACAAAAGCAACAAATGTGAGGAAGCCTTCAGCCCAGAGTTTAACATTACTTAGCTCCTGAAAGTCCACACTTAAGAAACACCTTATACCAGCAGGAATTGCTATTTCCTTGGTCAGTGTTAGGCTCTGTGAGGAAACTGTCTGCCTGAAGATGAGCATCTTGCTTCCTAACACCCAGGGGGAATGAGAGTCCCCACACATTCAGGCATAGATTAGGCTTACAGGAGCCTTTGTCAGAGTCAAATCACTGCTAGAAGGTATTTTCTACCACCTCACAGTGTTCATTGGTCACCTGAGCTTATAAAGGAAGACACATGTCTGCTTATTCCCTGGAGAAAGTCTTGAACAACCTGGGCCTCTAAGGAGGATTCTTTCCCTTTTCTGACTGTTTAAAATATACCTCTGACCTAGTTTTTATCAGGAGGAGCTGGTCTGCAGTCTGCTAGAGTCTTCCAGGAATGGCTTACCTTCATGGAAAAGTTTTTATCAGTCTCCGATTCACCAACAGGAAATATTCTTCAAATTGTTCTGGTTTATGCATTAATAAATGCTTTATTGATTACCCACAGTCTCTGGTTCTGTTCCCAGTTTCTGATGGGAGGGGACAAAATTGAGCTCTGTATGAAATGATCAACAGTCTTAACAGGGCCCCCACTTTTAATGGCTTAATAGGGATGGTATGAATGAAAGTAATTATCATTTCTTACCCTAATTTGTTTGCTGCCCAGGACCTAGAAAAACCTGCAGGACTTTATAGTCCTGTGTAGCCCTCATGTCTCTATTTTTGGTAAAGACAGAGGTTACTGTGAAGAGGGGTGTCATGAACTTGTTCAGTTCCCACAGACACTCGCATGGTGCCCAACACTGTTGAAGGGATACATTTTCTAGGCAATGTGCCCTTGTGTTTATAATTCCCCAGTGTCAATCAACCCTCCAGGAGCCAGGTATACACCATAATTGGTACAGAAATACTAGGTGAGACTAATTGGGTGTGGAAGATCGGGCAGCAGAACCAGTGGACTGCCACTTGTAAAAGTGCATACACACAGTGACTGTTTAACTTGACATAGACACTCGGTCACATGATCTCTGTGTACTAAGCTTGACGGTGCATTCACAGTCTGGCTTGGATAGAACAACCCCACATCCTGCAGGCATGATAATGAACTAATGTGTCAGAGCCCGGTCTGGGTGCACACCTTGGCACAACCTGGTGTCTTATGGAGGGTTCCACATTAGTGTGGGACAGGCTGGGGTAGATAATCTGAAGGAGCTTGGGTTGGAGAAGGGTTGACTCAAATGATATGCGCCACCAGAGGCTTTTCTCTCAGGCACATTCACATCCTGAAGCACTGTCCACCTCTGTGTTCCTGCATGGGACTTATCCCTCAGAAGTCCTGGCTCTCTGCACCTTTCTCAGTGCCGCCGACTTGCCAGACATGGTACCCTTCAAGGAAGTAGCCATGACCTTCACCTGGTAGAAATTCGAACCTGGCCCAGAAGATGGTTGCCAGTGTGTGAGGCTGGAGAACTCTGGGCTCTTGGTCTTGGCTTGTCAGACTTTGCCTCTGTCTCATGTGAGTGACTTTTTCATTGCACACCCTTGTTCATGCCTGCCTTTCTCCCCTCACAGTCCCTGCTGTGTTCTGAACACATTCTGGTCTTGTGTTTTTCTGGTCTCCCTGTGTGTTCAACAGGATTATTGGACAAGAAACACTGCCCTATAAACTCTCACCTCAACCCAGCACTCTGGCTTCCAGAATCAAGAAAAGAGAACATGATTGATCTAGTCTGATGAGCCAGATGTCCCACAGCCCACTTCGCAGGGTGATGGGCTGTTCTCAGAGAAAGTGCTGAGACATGCAGGCCTCAGAAACTTTCTTCCACAACTCAATTTTGGTGAAAAAGCTGTTGGTGCTGGCAAGATCTAACTGAAGTACAGGATATATTCCTCCAATGGTGTAGATGGTCTCAAAGGGCACAGAAGTATGAGAGAACAGCCTGAGAACGCTGTCTGCAGCCCTTTTCCTTTCCCTCCTGAATATTTCAAGAAGGGTACCCTTCTCCTGCAGCCTTGGACTCACCCGTCAGCAGATGCCATAAGCTTATTGGAACTCAGGGGAAGCATTTTGATTTCTTTGTTGTCCTTTGAGGATGATTTTCCATTTGCTGACAAACTGCTCTTTCCAGAGCAATGTGTTTCCCTTTCAAAATAAGTTGAAAGTACAAAGTGGGCTCATTGGATTTGAAACCATTAGTAACAGTGACCACAACTGTCAGGCCTGCTCCAGACACTATTTGTGATCACCCATTTAATGCCCATGACACCCCTATTCTCTCAAATTTAGGAAAAGAACAGTTAATGCAATGAAAGCTTCATAAAGACCAACTTTATTTAGAAATTGCTCCTTCATTGCAAGATGTTGTACTCTGCCACTGTTGGTAGTAAAACGTCCTTTTATGAAATGTGGGTGAGAGTAAATGATGACTGGTGTTTGAAGTGTCCTTTTTAGACCAAATCACTATGTGAACTTTCTAATGTTTAAGATTCTCAGTGATTCATGAAATGCTGGTAACAAGAAATCATGAAATTATCACCTCCCACAGATTCCTCTTCCCCTCTCCCTCGTGTTAAATCCTCCCAATCAAATTCCTTCCTCACCTCTACATCCCACTTCTGCAAGACTTCTGGCTCCACGCAGTCACTGTGAGTCATTTCCTCCTGTTAGCACCTGGAGCTCATCTCTGGAGCCAGACACATGGTGATGGATTCAAGAGCTGCTTCTAGTCAGCTATGTGACCTTAGGAAAGGTAATAAAACTCTTGTATGCTAGTGTCCTCTTTGATAAAATAGGGAATTGTATCAACTACACTGGACTATTAAGGTGAATAAAGTATGAAAAGTCACCAAACAAGACCCAGAGCTCCTCAACCATGTGTGTGTTATTGGTTATGATACCTGCTGCTACAATCCTTATCATCATCATAGTTGCTGCTGGCATCTCTGTCACCATCTTGTCTGAAATCAGCATGTCCTGGAGTTCTCTGCCATCACCATTGAGAAAGAGGCCTTACATGTCAGACTGCAGGGCAGTGACATCCTCAGGATTCACTTGGTTAATTTGTCTGTCTGACCAGCATCCCTGGGAGCAACTGTCCTGGCATACATGAAAGAAAGTAGCTTTCTACAGATGACACTAACCTGCCCTAGCTCCCAGCGTCCATGAGAGAGCACCAGTGTCCTTCAAGCTAATATTCATCTGGATATTCTGGCCCAGGCTTTCTCTCTCATTGTTCACAAAATACTTGGTTAAGTATTTTGGGAACAGAAAGAACATTCAAGATATAGTGTTTACTGTCTCCCTTTTGTTTAAGAAAGATACATCATTCCATTAGTTGTTACCAATTTCTCTTTTCAATGTTAACTGGTGTCTTAATTATTGTAAAATGTTAAATTTGAATCTACAATATAAAATTGTCACTGGGAGATTCTTAAGAAATTAACTTATGCACAAATGTGAGAGGAATGCATCTGACAGACCTCCAAACTTGTACTAGTCAACTTTTTATCAAAGTGATCAAAACATCTGACAGAGAAGAAAAAGTTTATTTTGACTAATGGTTTCAAAGGTCTCAGTCCATGGTTGGCTGACTCCTTTCCTTTGGACCTGAGGCGAGGAAGAACATCATGGTGGAAGGGCACAGTGGAGGAAATTTGCTCAGACCATGACTGCTGGGAAACGGGGGGGTGGGAGGGGAAGGACCAGGAACAGATTTAGTCCCAAATCAAGCCACCAGTGACCTACTTATTCCAATCATGTCCCATCTGCCTACTGTTGCCAAATGGATTATTTCATTGAGAGACTGTAAACTTAATGATCTAACTGTTGCATAATACATGAGGATTTGTGGCACATCCCAGATACAAATCATTATGCCATCTCTTTCCCTCTTCCCACTCATAGAGGGCACACTGCTTTGTTGTTGGGGACCTTCCCCACCACATCATACTCACCCATGAAGTTCTGTCTTAACTCACATCTCCCTGGATTACTGTGGACAGAATACATCTTCTGTCCTCTCTTGTGAGATGTGCAAAGCACTGTCCAGGGGGTATGAGAGATTATCACCCAAAGACATTCTCCCACAACCCACACCTTCCCTGACCCTGTTATCACTAGTCTAGTCCTTGACCAAAAGTGATCTCTCCCCTGCCACACACACAAATTATTCTCTTTATTCTAATTGTTGTGATGTGATTGCAATATTTTTGCCAAGGTTTTTAATTTTCAATATAAAATTATGCAAATTTTATAGAAAATAATATCAGAGAAATAGACTTTTATTGGCACCCTGAATAATTTTCAAAAACACATCAGGCTGAAGCAGGCAGGGAAGTGACCAATATGCACCAGCTACTCTCACAAAGGGTCATTTTGTACTGTCTGCAGAAAATGCCTGTGTCCAGTCCATGAACACACCATGAACCACACACGCATACACACCACACACCATACCACACACTACACATAACACAGGTGCATACAAACACACCACAGAGCAAACACGCAACAGCCACTGCACATACATCACACATTACACATACACCACTGTCCATACCACACCATATTCATACCAAAAACTGCACACAATACACAGCACAACACACACATACCACACACACACACACACTCACACACAAACACACACTTGCCATTTGTTCCTGGTGAATTCCTGCGATATAATTCTCCCGTAAATTAAACACCTGAAAAAATACAGATAATTACCGAATGGCACTGGAGGTTCAGACAGTGGGTGGCAGTGCAGCGTCCATGCAGAAGTGGAGAGGGGCTTCTGAATCTGAGATGAACGACTGAGACTCCATGATCTCATCTCCTTACCAGGAAGAAATTAGCATTTCACCTGGGACTGCAGTTGCAATAAACATCTGCATAGGGACTTGAGATCATCTTTGGAAAACAACATTGCACAAAGCACCAAAGCAATTAATACTGGAATACATTCTCTACAATAATTGAGGAATTATCTGGGAACAACTTATCTTGACTAGTGATTATTATTTCTTTAGGGTAAGAGTCTAGTGGTGAGGCTGCAGCATCATATGGTAGGCATGTATTTGCCTGTGCAAGGAGGTCCAGGTGCCTTTGCATTTGGGTGCATAGATTCTCCCTTCTTCCATCAGTGTTGGACTGCATTAGTGCCCCACATCTGCACCAGCTGGTATTGTCAGTCTTTCCCCTAATTCTGCATGTGCTGGTGAGCTCATCATACTCTGCTGCTGTGGTTTAAGGTGAATTCTTGAATTCCAATGTTGAGCATTTATTCATGGGCTATGTGCCATTTGGAGATGTAAGAACACACTTGAATATGAATCTCTGAATATGTCCATATCCCCTGAATTTTTACTATTTGGTGGGGATTGAATTCAGAAGACTCTACACTGAGCTACATCACTAGCACTTTTATAAAAAAAAAGCTTGTCTTCAGACAAGGTCTCACTAAATTGCTCAGGTTGGCATGGAACTTAGAATCCTCCTGCTTCAGCCTCCTGAAGCTCTTGCCATTTTTAAGTTAACTGTGTGTGCACATGCTCTTTACATATTCTCTAAACAGCTAAATTGTCAGAAGTATGATTTGAAAATCTTCTCTCCCCAGATTGGTTAAATTTCTCATTGTGTAGCGCCTCTTGGGAAGAGCAAATTTTAATTTTTCATGAAATCTAACATATACAAATATTATTTTACAGTGCCATCTCCTAGTTCTATCTAGGAAAGAATCACTAACCCAAGATAAGAGAAAGTTTCTCCTAGTTTTTCTTTGACTATCTCATAGTGTAGCTCTTACAATAAGTCTAAAATACTTTTCATTTTTAAAGGAAAAGTCCAATTTTCACTTGTGGACATCAGATTATCTCGGCACATTTTTACATTAAATCTCTTAGGTTACCAGCAGTTTGGTATTCTTAGGAATGTGAAAATTTTATTAAGTACATTTTCAAGAGCCCATCTGTTATGGTTGGATCTGGAATGTACCCCAAAAGGTCATGTGCTGAAAATATGGTCCGCAGTGCACCAAGGTTCAGATGTGGTGCTTTCAGGCAATGATTTGGTCATGAGGGCTCTGACCTTGCAATCCTCTGCTCAGACTCCACGTTGCTGGGATTGCAGGCATGCATCAATGCCCCAGCCTATTTATTACTTTTTGAATTTTTTTATTTATTCTAATTTGTTGTACATGATAGAATTCATTTATACATTTTGGTAGATCATACATAAATGGAGTGTAATTTCTCATTTTTTTGATTACATGTATTTTAGGATTACATCAGTCATGCTGTCAAATATGTACATGAGGTAATAATGTCTATTTCACTCTGCTATCCTTTCTACCCCATCCCCTTCCCCTCCCTTCACTACCCTGTACCTAATATAAAGTCACTCTATTCTTCCCTATCCCTCCCCACCTTAATATGAATTAGCATCTAATATCAGAGAAACCATTCAGCCTTTCATTTTGGGGATTGGCTTATTTCACTTAGGATGACATTCTCTAACTCCATCCATTTACCAACAAATACCACAATTTCATTCTTCCTAACGCTGAGTAATATTCCATATATATGAATATAAATATACATATATATACATATATATATATATATATATATATATATATATATATATATATATAGAGAGAGAGAGAGAGAGAGAGAGAGAGAGAGAGGGGTCACATTTTCTTTATCCATTCATGTGCTGAAGGGCACCTAGTTTGGTTCCATAGTTTAGTTACTGTGAGTTGAGCTGCTATAAACATTGATGTGGCTGTGTCACTGTAGTATGCTGATTTTTAGTCCTTTGGGTGCAGACTGAGAAGTGGGATAGCTGGGTCAAATGGTGGTTCCATTCCAAGTTCTGACGAATCTCCATACTGCTTTCCAAAGTCGTTGCACCAATCTGCAGTCCACCAACAACGTATGAGTGTACCTTTTTCCCCACATCCTAGCCAGCATTTATTGTTGCTTGTATTCTTCATAATTGCCATTATGATTAGAGTGAAATGAAATCTTATAGTGGTTTTGATATGCATTTCTCTAATTGCTAGAGCTGCTGAACATTTTTTCATATATTCGTTGAACAGTGTATATCATCTGTGAAGTGTCTGCTCAGTTCGTTAGCCCATTTATTGATTGGGTTATTTGTTTTTTGTTTTTAATGTACAACACAGCTGTAACTTAGTCCTTGGGTGTCTTGTAGTCTTCCCAGGTGGTCCAGAATTTCAGGAGGTATGAGAAGAGACTGCCAAGGCTTCTATGGAAAGAAGTTTCTGAGATTTTTAATGGTAGTGCCTATTGATTAAATTTGGTAATAAATTTGGTACATAAACTTGTAAATGTGGAATATATTGCCTCATGAACACTGAGAAACTTCAAAGATATTGCATATTGGACTTAGGTATCTTCATGTAATCACAGTTTGTTCATTTCCCTTAATACACTTGCTGTTGTCAAAATCATGTATCTCTGGTAATGGCTTTGCTTCTGCTTCAGTTGGGATGGCATTTGTGAACCTGATTTCTTCAGATTCTGTGAGACCTTGAAGACTTGGCTCACCAATAGCATCAAAGCTTTCTAAGGCCTGGACCATAGTGTCTCAATACCACCCTGCAATAAGAGGTAGCAAGATTCTCAGGGGGAAAAGGTGGATTCTTGATCAGAGCAAGGGCCTTACAAGATGCCTCTGTAATGTTTGTTTGTTTGTTTGTTTGTTTTACTAAAATGGTGAAATGATCAAACACAAACCAACTGGGAGAAACTCACTGTCCTGATGTGGGAAAACGTGATCATCAGAGTAGATAAGAGGAATGCAATTACACCAAATGGAACATTTAAGAATTCACAAATCTACTTTGATATAATAATGAAATGTATAAGAAAAAAGAAAATGAAAACTGATAGGATGGAAAAGTCTACCCTATTGTAGACTGTCCACTGATGAGTATGGACTAAACATTAGAAAATCATCTGTGGTGTGTGGCTAAAACTGTGGGAGAAACGCTGGCATGGATCAGAATCTTGACACAGTTCAAAATAGTTCCAGACTCATCACTAAATGTAAAGGGAAACTAGTGAGCATCAATTCAGGACGTGAAAACTTAACGTGAGCAGAAATAACATAGTCAATATCCGTATACACAGATGTCACACTGCTCCTGCTAGAGTGCCAGAAGGAGTCACATCATCCTTTCTGTGGCTTCCCTGAAAATATTCAAATTTTAATAAATCTTTTGGAAACAGAGGAGATCCAGAGGGAAATTTTACAGAAGAATTGGCCTGCAATGTTAAGAAAGATAATTCCAAGATGCTGAATGGAAGACTGAGGAGTCATCTCTCAGAGGAATACAAAGAGACATGGAAACGAAATGAAATGTGAGAATTTGGCTTTGGGCCCACACAAGAAAACTGCTACTGGCAATTATGGGCTAAGGATGGCAATATGTTATGTCCTGTTCTTGTATTGTTTTTAATTTTAATATTGTTTAATAATGGCATTGTGACAAAATATAAGTTCTTGATTTTTATAATAGTCCTCCAATAGATAAGAAACTTTCTGAACTCTTAGGCATTATGCAATGAAAGACCCCCTGCCCTCTGCATTCACAGATTCAATCAACCATGGGCTGAATTTTGTCTGTATGGATCACATACATGGGTTTTTCTTGGCATGTTCCCCTAAGCAATAAAGGGTACCAAGTATTGCATAGCTTTTACACTGCATTGGGTATTATGAGTGATACGGGGTGATTCCAAGTATACAGGAGGTTGTGTTTAGGATATATGTAAGTGTTACAGCATTTTATATTAGGGACTTGAGCATCTGTCCATTTTGTTATCCACAGGAGTTCTGGAACCAAAACCCTAAGGGTACTGAAGGATGACTCTATACACTGATGAATAAGAAAAATACTTCCTATTAAGTCCGGTTGTTCCAAAAATAAATCAATATTAATATATTTACATATTATAATCATAATACATACTCTTTGTTAATATTACCTTCTTCATGTATGGAAATGAACTAAATGTAGAAAACATGTCCATTAATTTCTACTAAGTCTCACCAAGAAAAAGAAAGAAAACTTACAAAACATACAAGAGCAGGATCCATTATTAGAATATTTCACCTAAGTCAGGAGTGAAGAGGGGACCATTAGTGTCCATGTTGTCCTTGACCATTAGGCTATAAGAACTACTTATTCAGTTATGAAAAAAGTAACCAAGAATGTGAATGGCAGTGTAATATGCCTCCTTCTCCTGAACTGACTAAAGCAACTCCTGCAGCAGCACCATCACAATGGGTCCCCTGTGAATATCCTGCTCAGTGTGGGACCCACTCCTGACCTGCCTTCTCCCTCCAGTGCAACCACTGGCTTTTGACATGAGGCTATGCAAACTAATTACTTGGGTGCATCTGAGTAAGAAAAGCAAACAAAATGTGGAGACAAAACTTTGCAAAACTGATACATCCCAGGTGCCAAGAAAAGTTCCTACCTATGTGGCTTATTCTTGAAACAACAAATGAATACGTCCTTGTGACACTCCTGCCCATTTCAACCCCTCTGGCTTCTCTTTCCACTTTATCACATGCTCTCCACATTGCCTTTGGGTACCCTAGGCGTTCTCAGGTATTAAGGAAATCATCCTTTGAAGCCCAAGTTATCGACAAGGTTGAACCCAGCAGAGCCTTGTGCCCCATGTCCCCTCTCACTTAGCAGGTCCCTGTGCTCGCTGCTCAGCCTGCCCTGAGATCACTGCTTATTCCAATGTGAGGTCGCCCCACCTGCTTCTGTCCCTCCTGAGTGGTTTCCCCTGGGGAAAGGCTTGCAGAGACCTGCACAGGCCACACGTGTTCCCCAGATGACCTCCAGTCCCCACGCAGAGGCTGTCACTGCACCCACAGGAGAAATGGCAGATACTTCCCAGCAAGGTGGTGAGGTCATGCAGTCCCGGACCTTTATCACCTGCCCTGCTCACACCTGCACAATGCTGCCTGGGAACCACTGCTAGATGCAAACCCCAGTCAGGTAAGTCGTGATTTTTTTCTTTTTTGCACAGTTGTAAATTTTATGTGTATCTCGATGCTTCTAACTGGTTGTAAAACTAATCCACAGAAGTTTTCCAGATGAGGCTTTCATTATTTTTTCAGCCTAAGGATTTTACATTGGTTAGAATCCTGGGCTCCTCATGTTGGAATTCAGGGAACTCACTCAGATCTGCTTCCCATACTTCTGTTCCTTGCCAGCTCTTGCTGTTGCTCTGGGCCACCATCAGCAGTTCCTCCAAGCCTGTGGGTGGGTTTGTGCTCTTATGTTGTCTATAGGAGTCTCTGACCAGGAACATGTTCCTTGTTTCATGGCCCTGCTGTGACACCAGGGTCCCCACAAATGGGTTGTCTGCTAACAGAATGTTAGAGGAGCCCCTGCAGAGCCTCTGAGGGGTCTCAGCCTCTGTATGTCACTGGCACTCAGTGCCCAGCCTCAGGCCCATGCTGCAGCCGCCGCTGTGTTTTTCCAGGTAAGCCTGAGGAGCCCAAGGGAGTCTGCAACAGTACAGTTAGGCTTCTGTTTTCGAGAATCATGTTAACATTACTTAGATAAAGGCTTGATTGTGTTTCCATTTGGGGGATGAGAAGGCTCCTCAGGGAAATGTGTGGCTAGCTGTGATGAGGAAGGAGAACTGGAGGGAGAGAAAGAAAAACCAGGGACTCTGAGTGCTCGAGTCTGGTTGTATTACCACTTGGCTCCTCAGCTTGTAGCCAGACTGTGAATGTGCTGAGCTGCTATTTTCATCCCACTACTAATCTGTTACTCTGAGCCCCACACACATCCTTTTATGAAGAAGAAAGCAAATGTCCATTCTCATCAGGGACACTGTGAGCCCCCTTCACTGAGGGCTCAGGGGGTCTGTTTAGATCCCGTGTCTTCACACACTCCTAGGATTTTTGGAAACTGCCAGCCTTCCTTGCCCTGTGAATTTCTGCACTTATTTATCAGCCAGAATGTTTAAAACCCATCAGGTCTCACGTTCCCCAGGCTTCCGTTATGCACCTGACTTTACAACAGCCCTGAGGACTCCTGCTGCAGCCTGACCCACCTGCTCCCTCTGTCCATGCATGCTGGTCTTCTCAGCCATCCTTGTTCTTTCCCTTCCCCTACGTTTAGTTTACCTCACAGCTTTAGGTCTGTCATGGGTCTGGAGTACATTGTTTTAAACTGCATTTCCTATCTTACATGATGCTTAAAAATGATCAATTATGAACATTCTCCTGTACCACAGTGCCCAAGGTTGATGTGGACGTGCACTCTGACTGCACCTCCCACCCAGCTGGCATGATCTCTCTCCCTGTATTTCTATCCTTTCTTATACAAAGAAATCATTCTGCACATGTCTGTATCTTGCCTTCGCCCTGCAAAATGTATGTTTGAGAGCACCCATGTCACTGCCCAGGGCTCTCCCACTCTCACTTTCACCTTGGCAGTGGAGACCGAGTTGTGTCCTCTCAGGTTTTCACTGTGTGACTGTGAGCACAGGGCAGGAAGTTATGTCTATTCCATGTGAGAGCTTATTGTAGGCATTAAGTTCAGGGTCCTACTCATGGTGACACTTTACTCTCATCTGTTTGTCTCTAATCCCCGACTTCAGGTACAACCCACCCTCCCGGGGCTGATGTGGTCTGTTCAGCATGGATATGGGCATCATCTTCCTCACTCAGACAGGAGTAGGATTCGTGGGGAATTTCTCCCTCCTTTGCCTCTATAACTTCACCTTGCTCACCGGACGTCACTTTAGACCCACTGATTTGATTCTAAACCAGCTGGTGCTGGCCAATTCCTTTGTTCTTTTCTCTAAAGGTGTACCTCAGACTCTGGCAAGCTTGGGATGGAGGCACTTCCTGGACGACACGAGATGTAAGCTTGTCTTCTATGTTTACAGAGTGAGCACCGGTGTGTCCTTCAGCTCTTTTTGCCTATTCAGTGGCTTCCAGGCCATTAAGCTCAACCCCAGAATCTCTAGGTGGATCACACTCAGGATCAGATCCCTGAAGTTCATCGGCTCCTGCTGTTTCCTCTGCTGGACCCTGCATCTCCTGATAAATTCCTTTCTGCCCTTAGTGGTGAACGGCCCACTGAGCAAGGAAAATCTCAGTGCAGATGGGAATCATGGCTACTGTTCTTGGGTAACACCAGAGACTCACAGCACATTATATACTGTCATATACTTTTTCCCTGACTTTATAAGTCTGGTCCTCATGGCCTGGGCCAGTGGCTCTATTGTCCTCATGCTGCACAGGCACAAACAGCGAGTCCAGCACATTCACAGCCGCGTCCTCTGCTCCAGACCTTCCCACGAGGCCAGAGCCACACGCACCGTCCTGATCCTGGTGAGCTCCTTTGTTGCCTTTTACTCAGTCTACACTATCTTGACCATGTGGAGGGCTCTGGCTGCATACAGAGGCCAGTGGGTTGTGAACAGTTCTGTCCTGGTGGGCTCATGCTTCCCAGCCCTCAGCCCCTTTGTGCTCATCATCAGTGACACCCGCATCTCTCAGTTCCTCTATTACTGCAGAGTGAGGACAACTTGTGTCTCCTGATTCACTCGCCTGGCTAGGGGTCTGTTCTCTTTGAGGAACTTGAATGTTCATGTCAAGATCTGCTCATATTTGAAGAGCCCTTGTGTTCAGGCTGTCTGGTCCTATGGCACCTGAGGTGACCCTGCCTCCTCCAGCATCAGTCCTGGGCCAGACTAACCACCACATTGTGCACATAACTAAATAGGGATTCGTCATTCTAATCTGAGGTTTTCAGTGGGGGAAGTTCAAGATGTTTTATTTATTTTTTCAATTTATACTTTTCATTTGTTTGTTCAGCATATTTTAAAAGAGTGTCATGGAGGAAATTTCTGAGTTTAAATTCCAGGAAAGTCTTTCTTATTTGATTTTATAGAAACTCATTGAAGGATTTTTTTCAGTTTCTTTCTGTTTTATTAAAAATTAATTCATTTTTTAATTGACCAATAATAATTATGTTTATGAGATACAATGTGATGTTCTGATCTATGCACAAATTGTATAAAGACTGTATGTAATTAACACATCCAACATCTCACAAACTTATTTCTGGTGAGGATACTAAAACATTCATCATTTTAGAAATTTTGAAATACAAAATATACATAATTAACAACTGTGGTCACAAATTGCTTTCCAAAGAATTTTTAAGTTCTGCTTTTTTCTTATGGTGAAATGAGCATTATGAGGAAGTCAGGTGCAGCTCATGGGGTGGGCAACTCCCATGGGGTTGGAGTGCAGACAGATGGGGAAGTCAGAAGAAGAGGAGGGACAGGGGAGGTTCTGAGAAATCACTTAGGTCAGCTGAGGAAATCTGAGTGACCGTTTAAGGTGATGGACAGTGAAGGGATTCAATCAGGGTGCTGAAAATATCAGAACTCCTCCCCGAGTAGGACTTACTATGCTGTGTGTGGTGGGCAGGCCTGCAATCCTCACTACCCTGAAGGCTGAGGCAGGTGTGCAAGCTCAGGCCTGCCTAGAGAATTAGGTGAGACTCTGTCTCAAAATGAAAACAAAGGAGATGGCTCGGGAAGTAACTCAATGATAAAGCAACCCTGGGCTCAATTCCTAGTACCAAAACATAAAATATTAAATATTTACTTAAATTAGTTTCATTTGCTTCCACTAATAGCACTGTAAGTCTTGAATATTATGGTTTCAGTCAAATGTACACTATATTACTCAGTCCTCAACAAAAACACATGATCAATTTCTAATGGATAACATTAAGTATCTAAATTGCTTACAAAATGTCTCTTGCTAATTTTTCACCTAAATGAAAATTCTCAATGCACAAAATTACATAGACTAAAATCTGATATTTGAAGGTCTATCTCCAGAAAATTGAGCATGCTCTTCTCTGCTTTAAAAAGCTATTTAATATTTTATTATCTAAAATTCTAGGATTTTACTCATGTTTTATATTCATTAGCAACATTTGCAGTTATAGAGTATAGTGAAATGCCAACACTTATTTAGTACCAAATTATGAGCTTTTATATGTTGCAAAATCATCACAATCATTTTTATTTCTTTTTTAAAGTAAAATATACATATTCTGTAATTATTTCTTATTTATTTTAAAGGAACAGTGAGTCAAATTTACCATTCATGTTGCCTTTATTTTCACCAGATTTAAACTCAGGATATGGTTTATGGGTTTGTAACTCACATCTATAAAGTATAAACTATGGTATGTATTGAATGTTAACCCGATGAGAAACTCATATTGCCTTGTCTTTTTATGTTGATCTTTCTTTTCTTTCAGATTCAACTTTCCTTAACACTGTGTTGATATTTCAAAAGGAATTCTCTCTTGACACAGTTAAAACTTTTACCATCTTAAATTTGGTGCATAATATTTTTAAATTTTGATTTTTTAAATTGTTTATTCTATTTAGTTATACACGATAGCAGAATGCA
Source organism: Glaucomys volans (assembly GCA_020662805.1). Lineage (NCBI taxonomy): Eukaryota > Metazoa > Chordata > Mammalia > Rodentia > Sciuridae > Glaucomys > Glaucomys volans. Next base: position 90,689 of record JAJEJO010051400.1, read on the forward strand.
TTTTGATTCATTGTACACAAATGGAGTACAACTTTTCATTTCTCTGGTTCTACATGATGTAGTCACACCATTCATGTATACATACATGTACATAGGGTAATGATGTTTGTCACATTCCACTATCTTTCCTTCCCCCCTTTTTCTCCCCTCCATTTCCCTCTACACAATCCAATATTCCTCCATTCTTCACTTATGCCCTCACCCTCCCATTATGTATCGGAATTCACTTATCAGAGAAAACATTCAGCCTTTGGTTTCTTGGGATTTGTGTCTTTCACTTAGCATAACATTCTCCAGTTTCATTCATTTACCTTCAAATGCCATAATTTCGTTCTTAAGACTAATATTCCATTGTGTATATGTACCACATTTTCTTTATCCATTCATCTGTTGAAGGGCATCTAGTTTGGTTCCATAGCTTTGCTATTGTGAACTGAGCTACTATAAACATTGATATGGCTGCATCACTCTAGTATGCTGATTTTAAGTCCTTTGGGTATAAACCAAGGAGTGGGATAGCTGGGTCAAATGGTGGTTCCATTCCTAGTTTTCTGAGGAATACCCATACTGCTTTCCAAAGTGAATGCACCAATATGCAGTCCCACCAACAATGTATGAATGTACTTTTTTCCCCATATCCTGGCCAACATTTATTGTGGCTTATATTCTTGATAATTGCCATTCTGACTGAAGTGAGATGAAATCTTAAATGGTTTTCATTTGCATTTCTCTAATTTCAAGAGATGATGAACATTTTCTTATATGTTAATCATATGATGCAATTGATTGTATTTCTTCTGTGAAGTGTCTGCTCAGTTCCTTAGCTCATTTATTGATTGGATTATTTGGTTTTTTGCTGTTAAGTTTTTTGAGTTCCTTATATATCTTGGAAATTACTGCTCTATCTGATGTGCATCTGGTAAAGATTTTTTCCCATTCTGTAGGCTCTCTCTTAAAATTGTTTCCTTTGCTGAGAAAAAGCTTTTTAGTTTGAGTCCATCCCATTTATTGATTCTTGATTTTCTTCTTGTGCTTTAGGAGTCTTGATAAGGAAGTCAGGTGCTAGACCAACATGATGAAGATTTGGGCCTACATTTTCTTCTTTTAGTAACAGGGTCTCTGTTCTTGTGCCTAAATTTTTGAGCCACTTTGAGTTGATTTTTGTACAGGGTGAGAGATAGAGATTTAATTTCATTTTGTTACATATGGATTTCCAGTTTTCCCAGCACCATTTGAATAGGCTATCTTTTTTTCAATGCATATTTTTGGCACCTTTGTCTAGTATGAGATAAGTGTATTTAAGTGGGTTTGTCTCTGTGTCTTCTATTTTGTAACATTGTTCTACCTGTTCCAATACCATGCTGCTTTGTTACTATTGCTCTGTAGTATAATTTAAGGCCTGGTATAGTGATTCCTCCTGCTTCACTCTTCTTGCTAAGGATTGTCTTGGCTATTCTGTGTCTCTTATTTTTCCAAATGAATTTCATGATTAGTTTTTCAATTTCAATGAAAAATGACATTGGGATTTTAATAGGAATTGCATTGAATCTGTATAGCACCTTAGGGAGAATGGCCATTTCAACAATATTAATTCTGCCTATCCAAGAACCTGGGAGACTTTTCCACCTTCTAAGGTGTTCTTTAATTTCTTTCTTTAGTGTTCTGTAGTTTTCATTGTAGAGGTCTTTCACCTCTTATGTTAGATGCCCATGTATTTTATTTTTGTTGAGGCTATTGTGAATGGGATAGTTTTCCTAATTTCTCTTGCAGTGGATTCATTGCTTATGTATAGAAATGCATGTGGTTTATGGGTATTAATTTTATATCCTGCACTTTGCTGAATTCATGTTAGTTCTAGAAGGTTTCTGGTTTTTTATCTTTTAAATACAGAATCATGTCAGTGGCAAATAGTGACATTTTGGGTTCTTCTATTCATATTTGTATCCCTTTCTTTCATCTGTCTGATTGCTCTCGCTAGGGTTTCAAGGAAATTGTTTAATAGAAGTGGTAAAAGGGGATACCCTGCCTTGTTCCAGTTTTCTTTTTCATCACATTTTAGTAATTTGAGTTTTCTTTCTCTTTCTTTTTGTTAGTGTGGCTAAGAGTTTTTTCAATTTTATTTATTTTTTCAAAGAACCAACTTTTTGTCAATTTTTTGATTGTTTCTTTTGTTTCAATTTCATTGATTTCAGCTCTGATTTTAATTATTTCCTGTCTTCTGCTGCATTTGGTGCTGATTTGTTCTTTTTCTAGGACTTTGAGATATAATGTTATGTACTTTATTTGGTGACTTTTTATTCTTTCAATGTATGAGCTCAATACAATGACCTTTCCACTTAGTACTGCCTTCATATCGTCCCAGAAATATTCATATGTTGTATCAGTGTTCTCATTTACCTCTTGGTATTTTTTTATTTCCTCCTTGATTTCTTCTTTTATCCATTCATCATTCAATAGCATGCTATTTAGTCTCCAGGTGTTGGAGTAGCTTCTATTTTTATTTTATTGCTGATTTCTAGTTTCAATCCATTATGATCTGATAGAAAGCAGGGTAGTATTTCTATTTTTGTATTTGTTGAGTTTCTTTGTGGCACAACACATGCCTATTTTAGAGAAGGATTCATGTGCTGCTGAGAAGAAAGTGTATTCGATTGATGATGGATGAAATACTCTATATATGTCTGTTAAGTCTAAATAATTGATTGTATCATTTAATTCTATAGTTTCTTTGTTTAATTTTTATTTGGACCATCTATCCAGTGGTGAGAGAGGTGTGTTAAAGTCACCCAGTATCATTATGTTGTGGTCTATTTGATTCTTGAAACTGAGAGGGTTTGTTTGATTATGTAGATGTTCCATTGTTTGGGGCATAAATATTTAAGACTGTTATGTCTTGTTGGTGTATGATTCCCTTAGTAGTATGAAATGTCCTTTTTTATCCCTTCTGACTAACTTCGGTTTGAAGTCCATTTTGTCTGAGATGGGGATTGAAACCCCTGCTTGTTTACACAGTCCATGTGAGTGATATGATTTTTCCCAACATTTCACCTTCAGTCTGTGGATGTCTTTTCTTAGGAGGTGAGTCTCTTGAAGACAGCATATTGTTGGGTCTTTTTTTTTAAATTCAATCTGCCAGTCTATATCTTTTGATGATGAGTTTAGGCCATTCATATTCAGGGTTATTATCGAGATAGGATTTGTGTTCCCAACCATTTTGAAGTTTTTCTGGTTTTCAACTGACTTAGTTTCTCCTTGTTTGACCTTTCCTTTACTGTACTTCCTCCCTTTGCTGATTTTTATTGTTTTTTTTTTTTCATTTCCTCCTCATGGAATGTTTTGCTGAGAATGTTGTATAGTGCAAGCTTTCTAGATGTGAATTCTTTAATTTTTGTCTGTCATGGAAGGCTCTTATTTCATCTTCAAATCTGAAACTTAATTTTGCTGGGTAAAAAATTATCAGTTGGCATCCATTTTCTTTCAGAGCTTGATATATGTTATTCCAGGACCTCTGGCATTGAGGATCTGGGTTGAGAAATCAGTTGAGATCTGAATTGGTTTCCCCCTATATGTAATTTGATTTTTTCTCTCTCAGATTTTAAAATTCTATCCTTATTCTATATGTTAGTCATTCTCATTATAATATGCCTTGGTGTGGATCTACTCTAATTTTGTACAGTAGAAGTCAGAAAAGTCTCTTGTACTTGATTTTCCATTTCATTCTTAAGATTTGGGAAGTTTTCTGATATTATGTCATTGAAAAGACTGTGCATTCCTTTGGTTTGTATCTCCATGCCTTTGTCTATTCTGATAAATCTTAAAATTCGTCTTTTTAAGATTATTAAAATTCGTCTTTTTAAGATATGTTGTCCCATATTTTTTGGAAGTTCTGTTCATAGTTTCTTACTATCTTCTCTATGCAGTCAACTTTATTTTCAAGAGTACATATTTTGTTTTCATTGTCTGAGGTTCTGTCTTCCAAGTGATCTAGTCTGTTGGTGATACTTTCCATTGAATTTTTAATTTGGTTTATTGTTTCCTTCATTTTGAGAATTTCTGATTGATTCCTTTTTATAATCTCTGCCTCTTTATTGAAGGGACCTTTCACTTCCTGTATTTTCTCTCCAATACCATTCTTTATTTTGAAGATTAATCTATGTATTTTCTAAACTCCTTCTTGGACATTTCTTCTACTGTGTTGTGTATGGAATTCTATTTTTGGAACATCTTTGTTTGTTTGAGGCACTTTGTTCCCTTATGTTTTCATGTTGTGTGTCTTCTCATCTAGCATTATGGATCTGAGGCAGTACAGATTCTATCCTGTAGTCTTTTAGTGTCCCTGAAGGCTTCCAGCACCTCACCTTTAAGGGGGAGACCAATATTAACAACACCCAATGCAAATGATATACCACTTAAAATCAAATGGCTCCTATTAAGGAATTTACAGTTTTGTCACAATAGACAGAAATGAAATGTTCAATTATTGTCTTCAATATAAACAGTAAGTTTGCTAAAAGGGTTTACCATTTCAAATGGTGGACAATGAGGGAATAGAAGTAGTGTAAGATGTGATGTTTATGACAGAGAGAGAGAGGAAGAGAAGACAGAGGTAAAAAATTATCGTAAGAGCAAGGGAGCAATTAATAGAGGATGAGAAATGAGAAAGAATTTAGGGAGACAGGTAGGTGAGAGAAAAAATGTACAGATTCTTTTTTAAAAGTAGAAGTATAGGCATACACAACAAAACTGTCATATGCTATTCAGACATCCATTTCTCAATAAATTGATGCATGAAAATATTTGGATTCAAAGATGGTAGAGGTGTGAGACAGAAGGTCAAACAAATAAAGGAGGAAAGTCTCAATGGAAAATTGAATGATTGCTTCTGTTGGCTTTCAAAAATATTCTCATCTTCCCTTCTCAACTGATAGGTGGAGTTGTCTGAAGTTTGATGTTAGCTCCAGTCCAGTGAGTGCTGGACTGGTTGAGTGGGTGAGCTGATAGCAAGATGTCCTCACACATTCTTACAGTCCTCCCACCAGTTGTAGCTGGCCCCCTCCATCCCTGAATATCTCAGGGCTCACTGAGCTGAAGAGAGTCCAATTTTCTCCAGTTTCTTCAACCTGTTTCTCCAGTATCTCCCCTGGGGAACTGCCCCAAGTCTCTGGCTTTCCACAGGATCGCCAGACCCAGACTGGCCCAGGCAAACCCAGCTCCAATCTGATGGACCTCAGCTTCAACTTCCCCAGGCCCTTTCTTGCTGCAGTCCCAATGTCTCAATACCCTTTCAGCTTGAAGAGAGACCTTCAAGGCATATGTTCAAAGGAGTGACCCTGCAAAGAGGCAGCCAGAAGGCAGCTACTACCACACCAAGCAGAAAGACCTCAGGTGCAACCAGGCCTGCAGGTATCCCAATGTATCTCCAGGCCCTGGCCTGAGTCCCCTGACCAAGGTCACCTTGCCCCAAGATGGCAGCTGCACAGCAAACCTGTAGGTCCTGAATGTTCTCTCAAATTGGTGGCAATCACATGTAACCAAACCTGCTGGTACTGTGATAAGGGAATTCCAGGCAACTGAGGGCAGCAGGTGATCCTCTGGCAGTGTGCAGGTGGTCTGCAGGCTATCAGTGGATGATCAGCAGGTGGACACTGTGCAGTGGGTGATGGGTAGGTGAAGGGTGGGCATTGGGCAGGCTAGAGGCAGGCAAATGGGCAAATGGAAGATGATAGGCAGCAGTCAGTCAGCAACCTGCACTCAAAAAGTAGGCGACATGCTGACTGCCTGGGGTGATCATGGTGGATGAACGGGGTAAACAGCAGGGGATTGATGAGCAGCAAAAACTGTCTCAGAGAAACAGAATTTTCTCTGCTTGAATCCCAAGTTACTGAGCAACAAGGAATGCAGCCTCCCTCTAGGTCGCCATCTTGGAACCACCTGGTGCATAATTTTTGAAAAAGACTTTAAAAGCTACCCCAGGAATCCTGCAACTCCTGAAAAGGGAACCAAACTGCAGCCATGACAGGCTGCATTTAGGGCATAAAAGATTCCAGGCCTAGGTTTCCATTTCCTGGAGCTCAGATAGCAGATTCCAGGAAGGCCCCTAGAACAAGAGCATACCACATAGATCAAGATTAGAACTGGCCTTTGGCAAATTACCAATCAGGAGCTGACAAGCCAATGTCTAACATTCTAAACCATATGTGTCAATATGTTAAGACCTGGGTACCCTAAGCCAACGGAAGCATGCCAAACCATGTATGTTGAAAGATCAGCCAATCATGTACCTTGCTTTGCTCAAATTTCCCACTCTACTCATAAAAATCCCACTGAATTGAGACTCGGGGCTCTCAGCCAGTACCTGCTGTGTCAGTGAATGCTGAGAGTCCAAGCTCGAGCTTGCAATAAAGGCCCTCTTGCTTTTGCATCAGAGACATTTCCCTGGTGGTCTTCGGGGATTCATGATCTGGGCACAACATTTGGGTACCCCCAAACTGAAGGGTCAATCACCAGCCAGTAAGTGTGTGTATGTCTCTGTCTGTCTGGTGCCATTTTCCCTGAAGAACTTGAAACTGATCAAGTTCCTGAAGAGGCCTTTTGTATTGGAGTTGGCAAAGGACCTAGGCGGATGCACTGGAGGGTCCACCTAAAGCTCAGGCAAAGTTTAAGATGGCTATTACACAAACTAGATATGCTTTTACTATGTTGTTGTTAATTCTATCTTGTATTTTCCTAGTAAGCTCTATAACTGATGCCTGATTAGTGTTTTGCAGAAGTACTACTTCAAGAACAACCTAAATTAATCTGAGATACTAAGCCATCACCTATAGAAAAGATAATATAGACCCCAGTTAAATAAAAGGGGGTAAATAATTGTAAAGTTATAAACATTGAAGTTAAAACCCAGTGCTCTTACTTTATGACTGGTGAGACTGGCTTGCTGGATGCTTAAGAGCAAACATAGAGATTGAGATTAAACAGAGGGGTCAAGAAAAACCAGGATTTGGCTCTTGCCCTCAGAGTCAGCCTGAATCCAGGGAAAAAGAGAGCTTCTCTAAGGAGCATTGCAACTCTGGGTCACATAACCTTACAATCAGGGAGATTAATGAGACCACTAGAGGATGGAAAGCCAATCACTGCACCTGCTACAGAGGAGGGTCATTTGGAAGGGAGAGACATCCCTGATGCTTCCAAGGGAAGCCACCTCATCAAGGAGACCCTACCGAGTGAATGGCAAGCACTAAAGAAGCTAAGAAGCTGCTCTCAAGTTCCCCTACAAGTGACCCCTATGAGAACTCAGCTGACTCTTAAGAGACAGGAACAGGTCAATTTGACCAGCTTGATCTTAAACACCTAGAAAGACAGTTAAAACCAAAACATAGCCACTCTTGGGCATTTAAAAAAACACAATAGTTTAATGTAACTTAAGATGTACACTTGTGTTAGCCCCTAGAACAAGTAAGGTCTGGAAGCTACAAAAGAGAAATTCTTAGGCAAATGTGCCTAATAACTATCAAGAGAAACTGTCAAAGTCAGAAATTTCAGTCAGTTTAAGGCCTACAGATCTTCCTAAGCTACACAGGTAGGCTTAATCTATGTTCGCAAGTATGATTATCTAGCCCTAAAAAACAGAAATATAGAGATCTCTACTAAATACAGATTATACCAATAAAAGGATGTTTTACAAAAATCAGATGACATTAAATAGCTTAACTGTATTTTCTGAGGACATCAATAACATTAAAAATTAAATGTTATGTTTACATTCCTGATCACTCTGCCAATGTTAAAGTTCCCAAATAAAGGCCTTGACCCCTCCAGCCTTTGTTAGGCCTATTTAAAGGAACAAGTTCTCACTTCTTCCACCTGGTGAGAGATTGACTTATATCATCATGATATTCATTGACATATTCTAGATGCTGCAACATTTACTCTGTATTAATGCCATTTTGGTACTCATGTCTGTTTGTTTCTCATTCATAGAAGCACCCACCCCCAGATAACTTTATAACCTGCTCTTCCCCAAGCAGACCTGGACCCCTCCTCAATTGACCAGATTTCTAAAAAGGAACTCCAAACTGCTTGCCCCACTCTGCCCACTTCCAGCTCAAAGTAGCCAGAGCAGTCATCGCCCACCTTTCCTTACAGTAGTAAAAGAGTTCCCAAACAAAAGGGGGAAATAAAGTCAGAATTGTGGACAGGTAGTTAGTGTAGAAAGAGGGAATCTGGTCAAATTGAGGAATGGAGACCATCAGAGTCTAGGAAGTTGGAAACACCCCTGGGTCCCTTAATTATTTTACTAATGTTGCTTACCTCCAGTCCTGTATCCTTAATAGATTGGTCAATTTCATGAAGGACCACTTATGGTGCAATTCAACTTATGGTGCTTAGAACTCAATATAGGCCAATACAGGAGACAGAAACTGAATTTTCAACCCAGGACCCATGATTGGCTCTCCTAGGTACAAGAGAAAGGGGGAAATGAAAAGGGAACCGAACCACAGCCATGACAGGCTGCATTTAGAGCATGAAAGATTTCAGGCCTAGGTTTCCACTTCCTGGAGCTCAGCTAGCTGATTCCAGGAAGGCCACTAGAACAAGAGCAAATGACATAGATCAAGATTAGGACTGGCCTTTGGCAAACAACCAATCGGGAGCTGACAAGCCAATGTCTAACATTCCAAACCATACGTGTCAATACGTTAAGACCTGAGTAACCTAAGCCAATGGAAGCATGCCAAACCATGTACCTTGAAAGATCAGCCAATCGTGTACCTTGCTTTGTTCATATTTCCCACTTGGGACGTTGTGCTGTCTTTGACTACAGAAGCAGTGTCCTATTGCCCCTTGGGTGGACGATCTCGCTGCAGGCCTCTGCCTCCATCCCACCTCCAGAACTGATGACTGCACACCAACCAGCTTGTCTTGCCCTCACAGCACATCTCTATGAGGCTGGCAGGAAACCCCCCATGAAAAACTGGACTCCACAGGATGACTCCAGTAAAATCTCAGCAAAATCAGATAGCCAGGATGAGTCTCAGACTTATGAAGTTAAGAGACATATCAGAGAGCAAATTAAAAAGGCAAGCAATCTTCAAGGCTATGAAATCGAAAAAACGCTAGGAGACTGGAGGCTGGGAAGTCAGCTAAGTCTTCTGAAACTATGTGGTTAGAAGAAATACCCAGAAACCAAAGCCAGTAAAGACAAAGTTACTAGTATCAAGTCTACTGAGACAGGACAATAGTCTGCTCTGTTCTGAAAATAATATTAGGGATTTTCCCCACATAAGGGTAAAATTCCGGGTGGTGAGGGCAAAAGCATAGAATAGCCGCTAAAGGACTCTGCAGTTACCTTTATTAGCATAGTAAAACACACACCAGATTTAGACGGCAATGAGACGCCAATTAGATGAAGAAGCAGCGTGAAAAACAGTGCGGGAGCAACTAAAACCCCACCTCTACCTTTGATGACCTCTAGAGACCAGGTCCCTGTGGGTACCATAAAAGCTGTACACCTTCGTCGGCCGGCCTGACACACCGATACATCAGAGCTACATTTCCTCTCCCCGCTGAGCAGAAATCCCAACAAGGCTCGGCATGCGTATTCCTGCTCACTCCATTCCACTGGCTTCTACACCACCAGGCCAGCCACTAGGAAGGCTGCTTCCACCTGGAGCTGTTCGGCGCAGGCTGCGGGGTAGGAGGCGAAGGAGCCGCGCAAGACGATGACACAGGAGGAACTCAGAAATGAGAGAAAAAGGTCTTCCTGGCCTCCGCAACTCGGAGACCACTGCCACTTCAGTCTGGGCCCCTGGTCTTTCGCCTGAGTCTCCCTTCCGAGCGCGCATGCTCCCAGAGGCCCCGCACCCCGCTCCGGAAACGCGGAATGCTCCGCCCAAAGCCCGTGAGCCAATGAACATCCAGAGCGGAGCAGTCTCAGGGTTTGGCCCTGCCTGTGGGGCGGGACTCCCGGCCTCACTTCCGGGCGGCGCCATTTCTCAGCCACAGTCGTGGTTGACACTCGAGTCGCCATAGGGGTGGTGAGGCAGCGCACCTGGAGGTCTGCCCGCTGCCGGAGGAGTCCATGGCCCTGGCGACCCCCGCGCTGTGGGGCTCGGCCCGTGTAAGCGCGGCGTCCTCGTGCCGCCCCTCCACGTCCTGTGGTCGCGTCTTCGTGTCGGGACGTGGGAGGTCGTGCAGCCTGCGGGCGGGGCCTTAAAGGGAGGGGCCGCCTTCGTCTTCAGAGCGCCGGGATCCGCAGAGGGAACTGAGCGGAGGGAGAGCACGTTTTGAGTTAGGCGTTGCAGAGTTTCCCAGGCCTGCTTAGTCGGGAGGAAGGGGGATAAGGCTGAGGATCAGGGAAGTTGCGCCCTGGTACAAGTGAGCACAGCAGCAAGTCAGCACTGAGGAGTGGGCTCGGAGATAGCGCTCCATTCCGGGGCCGCCAGGCTCCTGGCTTGGACTGTTAGACTCCCCACAGTGTTGTACACCGCAAATACCATCAGGAGGGAGAGATGACTGTTATACCCGGCGTAACCAAGATCATCCAAGCCATCACTGAAAGCCAAAGAAGCCTTTGTTACAGCTGGCCAGCCACGACCTCCCACACACCTGAAAGCGGTGTGCCTGGAATCTCGGGACTGTTACTTTGTTGCCGGTATTTATAGGGAGGGGAGGGAGGGGCGGGGCTGTTTCTCCTGCTGGGAGGGGAAGAGGGGGAGGGAGGGGTCATCTCTCTCCTGATAACTCTTATGGGGAGTATAACATGACCCCTCCTTAACCTCTTCCCGTCCCCGCAGGAGAGAGAGACTGCCCCGCCCCCTTTTCCTCCTCCACCCAATAGCTGCCAAGCTGGCCCCACTTAGCCTCGCCCCCTTCCTTCTCTCCCTATAAATACTGGAAACAAACTAAAGGTAACCGATTCCCGCACACCGCTTTTAGGTGGGTGGGAGGTTCTCACTGGCCAGCTGTAATAAAGGCCTCTTTGGCTTTACCTGACGGCCGGGTATAACAGGACAGGGGGACAGCCTTAGCCCACAGAACCACTCATGGTTGTGTGCCTCTCACTACTCACTTTTCCCATGGATTCCAGTGACTACAGAAGTTCTTGTAGGCCGGACACAGGTGTTCCTGGCCATCAGGGGTGGTGACCATACCCTTTGCCTCTATGCCTGTGTTTCTATTTTTCTCTCATTTGAGGTCCTAGGGATACGAACCAGGGACTCCCTACCCCTGAACCGTATCAGCAGATTATTTTTATTTTTTTGAGACCGCAATCTTCCAGTCTCTACTTCCCAGGTAGCTGGGATTGCAGGATGTGCCACTGCACCTATGATTATGCTCTGGAACTCTTCTGATCCTTCGAGTCCTTGAACCTGAGTGTTTTTTAAACCCAAGGTCAACAGTCAAGGATTGGGCTTACCTGGAATGTTTTGTATTGTTTGCAGCCAGTGAATAAGAGATGAAAGGTTGTCCCAGACAGATACTACAGCATGCAAGTGTGTGGAAATGAGGTTGATCTGTTTTAGGGAACCAGAGTTTTCCTTTCTTTCTTATAGGAACTAAGGGCAGAAGTCAGGAATCAGAAGTGGATTGACTCTCTTGGATTATAGGATGCTTATTTTGACAGTGAATGAAATAGCGGGGTGTTTGGATGACAGGAGGAGGTGATGTGTCCCAGTTCTCATGAGGCTCCATGTGACTATAGCTTGAAAAGCAGATCATGTGGGGAAGATCAAGGAAGAAGATTGTGCAGTAGTGCAGGTGCATCTTGATGGCGATCTTACCATGGTTTTTTGTTTTTTTTTTTAAGTAGGACTGCTTGGATTTCAGATTTTAAGGGCAAGAGAGGGAAAGTAAAGTTATGTGTGACCCCAAGAATTTGGACCTTAGTGAAAGAAAGGAAGGTTTATTAACTGAGATAGTAAATTCATAGTAGGACTAACTGTGCTTGGAGATATCAGTTTTGTCTTTGGTCATCTTAACAGTTTGAGGTGTTTCCAAAAATAATTGGAAACATCAGGTAGGCAGCTGGTCATACAGGGTTCAAGATGCAGACATCCAAAACTTGTGTTCAGTGTCTGCACCATGTTGGGTATCTGAGTCATAGGAGTAAGAATCATGGTCATGATAGTAATGCCCAGGAAAGGGAAAACAACTTGGTCTTATGCTTGGGCACCTAGGTGTGATAGTGGACTTATATGCACAGGTATGCACTTGTAATCATAAGAGGGATGTTGGGGAGAGGATGATCTGGTTGGTGGTCAAGGATGACAGTGGATAAGGCATGTGGTGTAGATGTTGATGCCAAGACTTGTGCTTATGCAATGCCCTTTGGACTGATGAATTTTCTTTCAGCCCTTCATATATCTGAGGCATTTCAATAAGGTGGGTGGATTGTGTTTAGGGCACAAGCAGTCATGGTGAGTATCACTGACCTGAGAAAGACGACCACTGAAGCTGGTATTTGAGTAAGAGTTAGTGGACAGAGAAAGACTGACTAGCAAGAAGACATCAAATGCAGCATAAGTGGAAAAGGGGCAAGGGTATCTGAGATCCATAGGTGGTTCATGGTGACTGAGGTTGAAGCAAGGAACAGAGTCAGGCAGAAAGGTCCCCAAAGCAGGATGGGGGCTTCCTGTGTTCATGGAACTGGCAATGGTCTGGAATAGTATTGCAGCATATTTGAATTTTCCACATACTCTCCTGTTGCTTTGCTTAATAACATGTAGGGAGGTCATGGAGATTTCCACAGAGTGGACAAAGGATGGAAGTGGTATGAATGTGTGGGGGCTATGTGAGAAAAGATTGGTAGGATTGATAGGCATATGGAGAAGTTATGTGAAATGATGTCCCCAGCACCCTGCCATTGAGGACATGAAGGTAAAGGGTGACCCCACATTTTGCTGTGTGTGAAAGGAATGATCTGGGGGTCCCATGGAACACCTTTGTGAGCTGAGATGGGACCCTGCTTGCCAGGATCTGGGTTTAGATGGTATATTCCCATCCATCTGCCTTTTGATTTGGCAGAATGTTCAGTGAACATCAGTGATATTGATTGATGATAGTTCATAGTGAGCATCAGTGATGCTTGAGCTTGTTATCTCCTGTAAAGTAGGAAGATGGAGGTGAGGGAGAGCAGGGGATTATGAGTGAGAGAATGAACTCGAGGTACTGGGAGAGAAGCTAACTATAGATTGAACTTTCCCTGTCTTGGTAGAACTGTGTGACCCTTGGGGATGTGCCCATTTACTTCTCCCAGGAAGAGTGGGGCTCCTTGATGAGGCTTAGAGACTGCTGACCTCAGTGTGATGTTGTAGAACTTTGCACTTGTAACCTCGCTGGGTAAGACTCTCACCCCCATCCATTGTTTTGACCTGGGCTTTATCTGCTTTCCCTCTAGAGGCAGCTCTGCCTCTTCCAGAGCCTGTTTTCAGGTTGTGCCATCCTCCCCACTGTCTTGGCATGTGTGTAGGGATGAGCTCTGTGCACTGCTACAAGAAACCCTTAGTCCTTCTGCCCTGAAGTGTGTGTGCAGGGGGTGGGAGTCAAGTATCTTGAGTCAGCCTAACAGATCTCACCTTTCTACTAACTCTTTGGGTCACTGTTCTCCAAGGTTTGCACCTCCTTCTAGGTGACATTTCCTGTGGCTGCCTGTGTCAGGAATTGGGGCATTCTCCTGATCGTTATTTATGTGGACCATGGGATGTTGCCAGACCCTCCTTCAAGGATCTTTGTAATGTCGAGTCCAGCCCTAGCAGGGTCACAGGGTCCTCTGGTGAGAGGGATGGCGTTGGCGAGGTGGAGAACAAAGCAACACAGACTCAGAGATCTGATGCTAAGTTCTAACTTTATTTTTTCCACACACCATTTTATATGTTGACTTCTAGCCTGAGTACAATGTCGTGACGTTACATAAAATGAAATTGATGTTAGTTATAAGGCAGTAGGCAAGGTGTATTAGTAGATTAAATATTATCAGCTCTTCATCATATTTTTAAGTATTCTTCTATATAATCTTTAACTATTTCTACTTTCTATATTACTGGAAACATCATGTGCAGAAGCCATTTCTATGAACAATGTATAAGCTTGCACTATGTGGTTAGTAACTAGGTTGATAATAAATAGGTGTCAGACTAACCACACAGGCACATGTGTCATCACAAAAAGCCTTTGCACTGTGGGAAGAGCAGGAACAATAGGGAGTTTCTTTCTGAGCTTTCTCTGGATCATCGATCAACTGAGCTGCTTCAGGCCCATTAGGAGTGGTAACTGTTTCCCTAGGGGTAAACAGCAGCTCTTGCTAGACTTTTTATAAGATTCCTTATTAGTTAAAGTCTTACTACATATGAAACTAGTTAAGGAGAAAACAGTCTTGTTTTTATGTTCTAATTCATATAATGTTTAATTTTCCTTGGAAATTTGTAAATGTAGACACCCAAATATTACACCATTAACAGTAAGAAATAACACAAAAACAGGAAGGAGCATGCCACATCCACATTTCCCAGAAGATTAGACCATGCAAGAATCTTCATTATTCCCAGTGGAACCATGTCAAGCACTGAGGGGAATAGTGGTGGGCGTGGCATGTAATCTTAACTTTCTTTCCTGTGCTCTGTAGCATACTGTGTGGCTCTGGGCCAGTGCCATGGCGTCACCTGTCCTGTCTTTCCCTTAGGACTTGTTTCACGCAAGTCTCATGTAGTGGTACAACTCAAGATGCAGGAAGAGTCCTGGTTGCTTCACAGGGTGAACATGCCACATGTCTCAGAGGACTCCTGGCCTTGATGTTTTCAAATTAGGAACCTATCCCGTGTCCTTAGTGTTTTGGTGCAAATGTCATTGGACACACCTGTTTCAATTGTTTCTTCTCCATACTTGATATTTTTCTGACTTGTCATTTTGTCTGTAATTTCTAGCCCCTAGATGACCCAAGGGTTTTGATCTACATGTGTCACTTTTTCTCATCCATGGCCCCACTCCTCCACACTGTTGTACAACACTGACTCATACCTAATATGCTATTAGGTGTGTAAATATCCTTAAATATTCCTGAAAACTTACTCATCATTGTCAAACCTGGATGCAGACAACCATCTACGTATCGGGCACAAGGTCTTAGTGAAGGCTGTGTTATGAGTTAGATTCAGTGCTGCTCATGAGTGTCATCTCATGGTTTTGGATCAGGAGATAGCAATAGCTGAAGGTAGTTTGCAGAGGGATGAATTGAAGACCCTGTCTGTTAGTACTGAAGTCTATCCTCATGTTTTGGTATACCTCATGGTGAGGTATTCTGAACTCTATGATATTTAGAGACCTTCCTGTCCCTATCTCCCATGCCCTCAGAACAGTCCTCTGGACTCGTGGTGTGTACATCTACATACATTTCATCATAATATTTCTCATTTTGAGGCTATAGACATGGAGCAAGGATTGAAGATGCATCCTCTACGCAGAGAGTTTCTGTGGCAGTGTCACACCCAAACTCCAAAGGCAAGCCCATCCACCCAGAAGACTCACTCCTGTGATATCTGCATCTCAGTCTTGAAAGATATTTTGCTCTTGACTGATTTACCTGTACAGAAGTTGTCCTTGGTTAGGACATGTGCAAACCTTCACCAGCACCAGCAGCATCTTAGTGTACCCTTGAAGAGTGATGTGGAAAGAACCTCATTTGTGAAGAGCCACAAGTTCTGTATGTCACAGAAACCCTTCACTTGTAAGGAAGTTTGGAAGGATTTCCTTATCACCTGGGGCCTTCTCCAGCCTAAGGTCATCCTCCAAAATGAGAAGCCAAACAAACTCTCAGACTGTGCAGAGGCATTTCCTGTTGGAAAAAGGCATTACAAGTTAAGTGACTGCAGAAGAGGCACCAGTCACAAACAATGTTGTCCACCCCTCAGGTGTCTTCACTGGAAAGAGCCTTTGTAATATAGCAAATGTGGGGAAACAATCCATGGCAATTACTCTCTTGTTTGACACCAGAGAATTCACACTGGAGAAAAACCTTATCGTGATCTGTGTGAGAAATCCTTTAGCTGAAGAGCTCACCTCATTATACACAAGTGAATTCACACTGGAGAGAGGTCTTACAAGTGTGATAAATGTGGGAAATGCTTTAAGCAAAAATATGCCCTAATCGAACACCAGGTATCTCACACTGGAGAAAGGCCTTATGAGTGTAAGGAATGTGGGAAATACTTTAGGTGCAAATCAAGTATTATTCAACACCAGAGAACTCACACTGGGAAAAGACCATATCATTGTGAACAATGTGGGAAATCCTTTAGCCAAAGGACTCACCTCGTTATGCATGGAGGAGTTCACATGGGAGAAAGACCTTTTAAGTGTGGAGAATATGAGAAATCCTTTAGTTGAAAGTGCAGCCTCATTGAACGCCAGCTAGTTCACACTAGAGAAAGGCCTTGTAATTGCGGAGAACGTGGGAAGGACTTTAGTTGAAAGAGTAGCCGCAGGGAGTACAAGGTGGTCCCCAGTGGAGAAAGGCCTTGAGTGTAGGGAATGTGGAAAGGCCTTTAGGTACAAATCTAATTTTATTCAGCACCACAGAACTCACAGTAAGGAAACGTCTTATCAGTTTGGCTAGTGCTGTAGTTTAAACATTTTTCTTCCCAAAACTATTCAATTTGATTCCCATGTAACAGTATTGGAAGGTGGGACCTTTAAGATATGTTTACATCATGATGGCTTTGCTCTCATGAATGGATTGATGCTTATCTTGTGGGAGTGAGGTTGTTCTTTATGAGGGTGGGTGGTTATAAAGTTCGGCTCTCCTTTGCCCTGTCTCAAACATGTGTTCTTTTGCTTCTTATTCCCCTTTGCCATGTTACAGTGTAGGATAGAGTTCTTGGAGTTCTCAGCCTCTATAAATGTGAAGAATAAATGCCTTTTCTTTATAAATTGCTCCGTTTGTGATATTCTGTTAAAGCAGTAAAAAATAAGCCAGCCAGTGTGAGAAGTCCTTTAAATTCAGATACACCTTGGAAAAAGGCCTTATGGGTGTGGAAAATGTGATAAATCCTTTAGTCAGCACTTGAGACTTATTGATCTCTGCAGAATTTATAATGAAAAATGCCTGAGTATCTCCAGTGTGGAAAATCCTTTGGTGAAAAGCCATGATCATAAAACAAGGGCATACCATAGAAAGAACCAATGAATATAATGTTTGAGAAATCTTTTAGCCTGTGCTACAGCATCCTTCAGTACTCAAACTTGCACACCATGGAGAGGTCCCGTAAAGGGAGTGAATGTGGGATATCCTTCAGCCCTAGGTCTAATGCTGTTTAGTGCCAGAAAGCTCCACTTAGACCTGGAGATATGTTCTGTTTCTTCGGTGTACTGGTACCAGAGTGCCTTTGTGATGACTCCGTCTGTCTCAAGCTGAACCTCATTCTTCAAACATCCCGTGGAATGAAAACTTGCATGAGTTCCAGGCATGTGTGTGGCTTAAGGGAGCTGCTGTGCACATTCTAAACTACCTGGGGCCCTTGTCAAAATTGCATCACTGCCAATTTCTCTGGTAGATACCATCTTCCTTTACTACCTTGCATGCAAATAAGCATTTTCACTGAGACAAAGCAGTTCATGTGTGTGTGTTCACCCAAATGTGCAATTCTGTGTTCTCCCATTCCCTAGAGAAAATTTTTATCAGTCGTAGCCTTTAGGGGGAATTCATTCATTTTTCTGATTGATAAAAATGTGGTTTTTACCAAGTTTGGGTCAGGAGGACCTAGCCTAGATTCCGTAAAGGGACTCTTAGGTAGCCTGAGCCCTCAAGGCAACCTAATTCTCTTTTCTGACTATTCCATGATACCAATGCTATTTTGGCCAAGAGGAATCAGCATGGGTTCAGTTGGTGGCTTTGGGGAAGACTGGAAATTGTTGGTCTCAAACAATACTTGGAGCTGATGCTCCCATATTCCGTGTCACCAACTGGTAACTGCCTCAGGTTGCTCTGGTTGTGCATTAACAAGGATCTTATTGTTGAATCTGCCTTTAATTGTGGACATTCTGACTCTTGCGTGAGGTGAACTATACAACTTTGCTGTGCTTGTAAGAAGTGATGTAAACTTATCAGGCTCCCACTTTGGTGTGCCCCAGTAGGTATGCTATTATAGCAAAAAATACTTCTTATTCCAGTTTTTACCTATGTGCATCAGTGCCCAAAATCTCTAGTGAAACAGTCTGGGGATTTATGCTTCTACTTTGTAGCCTGGATGCCTCCCTATTTTGTGAGATGAGAGGTCACCTGGAGCAGCTGTCAGCTGGGATAACAAGTTCCAGCACTTCTGAAAGTAGCAGGAATTTCTTCCATTTTTCCCCAGAGATGTCACATAATGTACAGCAGTACCAAGGGGGAGCTTCTTGCCAGGTTTTCTGGTGGCCGTAATTCCTTAGGCCATTGTCACTGGTCAGATTTTGGAGGCAGGTGTGAATCATCATTGATACAGAAATTCTGGATGTAGAAAATGGAGATTCTGTGATCCAAAGATGCAGCTTTTTTTTTTCTTTTTTCATCCATAAAGTGTTGCTATTGTCTCACATCAGATCAGCCTTCATTGCTCATCAATGTTTCCTGCTACTGATCAGGGCTTCCATTGTCCAAGCATGAGGGAAAATATAGTGGACTTCATTCATCTGTAAATGACCACTTGGTTGTTTCCAGATTACAAATAAAGTTGCTGTGAACATGGGCATGCAATGCTTTGTAATATGTCTTATTTCTCTTGCACTGATACTTCAGATTAGGTGAATGTTTCACTATTTAAAAAACAGCTGGACTGGAGATGTAACTCAGTGACAGAGCACTATGCATGAGGCCCTGGATTCATTGCCCAGTAGACACACAGAAAAGAAAGAACAAAAGAAAGAAAGAAGCAGCCAATCTTGGTGCAGTGGCACATGCCTGTAATTCCAGTGATTCAGGAGGCTGAGATGGGAGAACCACAAGTTCAAAGCCAGCCTGGGAAACTGAACAAGACCCTGTGTCTGAAAATAAAAATAAAGTGTTGGGGGTACAGTTCAGTGATAGAGCACCCCTGGATTCAATCCCCAATACAAAAAAGGCAAACTGACTGACCTAAACTGGTTGTACCTATTGCATTCCAGATCGCAGTGTGTGTGTGTGTGTGTGTGTGTGTGTGTGCGCGCGTGTGCGTGTGCACAGGCATGTGCTATTCAGTGTCACTGTCAAAGACAACTACATTCTTTCAGGTATGATCTGCATGAATACATAGTCGTCATCACTGCCTTAAGTTTACAAGGAGACCTGGTTTTTAGTGTTCACATTTTTTCTAGTGTGCATCCTCTCACCATGGCCAATTTCAAGTTGCTAAAATAATGTCACTAAATATAGAGTTGGGAAGTAATGTGTAGTACAAGCCTTTATATCTATTTCCATTAACCCAATATAAGTACCAAAAATAATCTCAGGAACATATGTGTAATGAAATATGATTATCTTAAAATACACTGTGTGTATTCAAAATGTAGAGTTTTACCTTTTTAACATGCTTAGATTGCAGCCAAAAGTTACCTCCGCCTTTGTTTTTGTTTTTTGTTTCTTTCTCTTGTACTGAGGATGAAAGCCAGGGCCTTGTGTATGTTATACAAATGCTCTACCACTGAGCTGTGCTCCCAGTATCCACCCCCACCTTTTAAAATAAATCCCTCTTTGTATAAAATTGATTCGAGGATGTTTATACCCTTGCTATGGTTTGTTCTAATATAGGCAGGAGTGGAAAGGCTGTGTTATGTCCTGTGTACCCTTCCCCAGTCTCATCAATATTGATCACGTACTGGCTGTTCTTGTTTCATCTCTCCCCGTGCACATTGTTGAAGTTTTACTCAGAATCCTAATGTCATTTAGTTCCTAATCCCTTCAAAGTGCTTTTCTAAAGTATAATAGTTCTTTCATGGTCCTACTAAATTTATTCAATAAAACAAGGCATCATGAAATACATAAGTGCTCAGTTTTAGCAACTGCTTCAAAAATGTTTTAAGGCAATCAGATCCAAAATGGACCTGTAATCATTTATTAAACTTATTGGTATTTTCCAATCAAAATTGACCATTTTCTAGATTTTTTCCATCTCTCTGAAACTGTTTAACATGCCAGTCCTTCCTTCATATTTCCTGTACACCAGATATTAATGAGATGGGTGATTAAGGTCCAGTTCTGACAGGTAACTGCGGTAGTGAGGACACACCAGGAATCTGCAGTGGTGATAAGTGCACAGGATCCTCTGAGACAAGAAGTGAAACTGATGCAGCTCAACCCGCCACTGCAGAAGAGTAGCATCTCAGCTCCACTAAGAACCACCCTCTTGCTCTTGGCTACCATGTCAAAAGACCAGGACATGGGTCAGTTTGGTCCATGCCCCCACCTCCCCACACCCAGAATGCTCTACCCATCTGGGGGGCTGTAGTCCAGTGGGAGGGCTTCTGTTCTGAAGGCATGCTCTGTGCAGGATTTCAGCTGCATGCTTGTTGGCAACATCCTGGCAGTTATGTGGTGGTCTTCAGGAGTGCTTTGTCCTGTCAGAAGTGAGGAAAGCAGGAGGCCCTACCACAGTGGTCATCACAGCTGCTGTCCTCCTCCACACCAAGTACTCGAGCCCAAGAGGGACTCTGCATGTCATCCTGTTTCAAATCCCTGGATTCAAAACGGTGAGAGGACCTCATGTTTCAGGACTCCTGTGAACCCAAGTCCAATGAGGTGTTGCAGAGTGCCAGGAGGAGGCCAGTGTGTGTGATGTCTTGTTGACTGAGTTGGACTATGCTCACCAGTGAGGCATTTACATTCATTCTCAGGGCACCATGAACCACGGTGTGTTGTGGAGAGAGGAGGTCCATGATCTAAGGCTTTTCAAAGTTTCCCAAAAGTTACTCACCCAACAGCCTAAAACCCAGACTAGGCACCAGGAAATTGAATTCTTGTGCATACTCAGTAAGAGTCAGCATTGAGGATTGAGGCTCAGCTAATTCTGTCATCCGGAGCCTCCTGGCTTGACGGTGGACTGAGCCCATGGGAAGAATGGCAGTATGCAAAGGACTGGCCGAGCGAGACGTTCCTGAAAGAGTTAGTGTCCACATTGCACAGTGCTCAAAGCCCATCCTGTTTTGTATGACTCTGTTCTCTTTCTCTACAAATAGGGAAAGTCAGACAGCAATCATTTTATTAAGTTTCCAAGTGTGGCATAGAGGAGTGGACCAGGAAACTCACTTTACTGATTGTAAACCTTTTAAGTAGTAAGTCTACATGAGTGTGTTGAATGCTTCTCTCACTGAGGACAAGGATCTTCAGAGAGTAACACTCTACCCACATGTAGCTCAGTGGTAAAGTGCCCCTGCGCTCAATCTCCAATACAAAATAAACAAAGTTTTTACATTTGAAGCTTTATCTTTGCCCCCTTATAAAAATCATTCTATTTAGAACTATAAGAAAGTAAAGTGCTCATATATATTTTCCTGAGTCTACTTTTGAAGATCAGTTAATGAACTTACAAATCATTTAGGCTCTTTATTATCTTCCCACAAGTACACTTAATTTCCCATCCCAATATAAAGAGTAACATTTTAACATAAATTATCAGTAATATGTTTCTTTTACCTAGCCAAATTCAGTGTGCATGCCTGTGGCTCAGGAATCCCAGTGGCTCAGGAAGCTGAGGCAGGAGGATTGCAATTTCAAAGCCAGCCTCAGCAATAGTGAGGTGCTAAGCAACTCAGTGAGACCCTGTCTCTAAAAAAGACATAAAATAGGGACGGGGAGGTGACTCAGTGATGGAGTGCCCCTGAGTCAATCCCAAGTATCCCCCGAAATATGTTTCTTTTACCTAATTATAAAATATTAAAAGACTAATAAATCTCCATCTAAATTTTCTGGTTTCTTATCTTTCTTGTGTTAAAATAAATGTAATACTTTAAAATAAAGTAGAGGTAGTTCTCCAGGGAAAATGTACTTGCTTCTAGATGTACTCCCTAGGTGACCAGTGCCCACTATTTTTAATGATCGGAGTCGTAGAGTTTGGAATGCCAAGTGTTTGGGTACATCTAATTATCTCTGCCCAAAGATGACAGGCGTGATACCATTAGGAGCACATCGCATAAACCTGAAAAGGGTCATCCTTACAAAAAATCTGGAGGGCAGCGTCTTGGTAAAGTGTCTTCCTAAGCTAGAAAGCATGAACACCCGGGGAACATAGATACATTTGACATAGAAAGAAGCCAGGGACATTAGGGTCACAGCCACACAGAAGTCCCTTGGACATATTAACTTGGCGTTCTCTTTTGAAGTTGTTGGGTTAAACACTATCAGTACCTAGGAAATCCTGCAGTGAGACAAAAGGTCTAAGGAGTGTGATGATAAAAGAGATGGAGAGGGGCAGCTGGCCACTTCCCTCATCTCCAGTCTTTGGGGGAGGATTTAAACAGAGCGACCCTGGCTGTAAATTAAAAGAATGTACTCAGGAAACATGGGAAGGCAGTCACTGTGCAGTGGGCACGCACCCACCCTGAATATCCCCTGCCTTTAGGCACCGGTCACCTTCTATTGTATCCTGGCCGATCACGGCCAAGGAGTAAGAAATAAAATGTCCAAAACAGCTTGACTGAGTCCTCTACATTCCTTCTTTGGAACTGGTAAACAGTATTCTCTGGGTGTTTGCAGCCCTGGAGTTGGACAGAGGTGAGATTCACAGTCCATGGCTCACGTGGATAACTGGGGCCACGTGACTCTGCCTCCAGCACATGCCCTCAGCTTCCAGTGCAGGTGCATGACTTGCCCCAGGTGGCAGCTGCACAAGTGCCAGGCCCAAAAGGGTGCGGCTACTGTCGTGACAAGGTTTGGCACCACTGCAAGCTCCAGTCCTCTAAACCTTAATGACTTCAGCAATTTTCAGCCCCTAGGTGATGTGCCTCTTCCTCTCTTGAAATTGTATCTTCCTTCCTCTTACCTTCAATAAACCTTCTCTGATTATCATCACTGCATGGCTGTACTTTTGTTTGTGCACTGGGGCAATTGCCCTGATCTTAGCCATGACATCCAAGGACCTAAGATGGATAGGTAGCAGATGGTCATGAGTAATGGGAACGTGAGGTTAAGAAGATAATTCTTTAGACAGCCCTACTGGGTTGATCCCCCAACACACATGCTTTATTTTAAAAAGCAATCTACCTGCAGCCACTCTAGTCCTGCCTGGTTTAAAGTGATAAACTATACTCCCCAGAAAGCAAACTGTCATCTGCAGAAGAAAGGCAGGCCCAAAGACTTCTCTGTCTATAAGAAGAACCCAAGCTAACCAAAAAGGGGAACTTTTTTGACTTTTATACAGACCAGATTCCAGGACTCAGGAAGACAGGATAATTAGAAGGAAATCCCTCAATCATAAAATCTGTAAGAAGCTGGGTGTGGTGCTGCCTGCCTGTGAACCCAGTGGCTTGGGAGGCTGAGGCAGGAGGGTCATGAATTCAAAGCCAGCCTCAGCAATTTTGCAAGTCCCTAAGCAACTCAGCAAGGCCCTGTTTCTAAATAAAATATATGTTTTTAAAAGGGGGGCTGGGAATGCGGCTCAGTGGTTAAGCTCCCCGGGTTCAATCTTCAGCATAAATAAATAAATAAATAAATGTGTAAGAAGTTCCCATTAGAATTGATCAGCATGGGCCAAGTTGACCCAGAGTTGCCTTTGAACTTTTGAATGTCATTATAATAGCAAAATCTCCCCTCTGTGTGGCAAGACCATGCTCAATGGGGGCTTAAATCCTGCTGTCAGTCAAAAGTCAAAAGGTGGATCTGAACAGGACTCTGTGGAAACTTCCCAGGGACTCGCAGTAAGACTGGAAAGCAGGAGGGGCAAGTGGTTCCGCTCCTGTCTGAGAGGACCACCATCTTCCTTATCCTTGGAAAGGGTCCCCTTTCCCTTCTGGAAAACTCCTGCCTGGTACTAGGAGCAGTTCACTTGAAATTCTTCAGGCAGACTGCGAAACGGTTGTCCGAGTCCACTGTGGTTGCTTTGCCCCCGTGGGTGTGGTGCCACACCCGTAACTGAGGCACTCCACAGCTCTCAACCTCGGGTAGCAGTCACATACAGAAACACGGGACTTCTCCTCTACAAACCTGCTGTGACTTCCTTAGACAACTTGTTTAAATCCTTAGTTTTTCCTATCTTTATTTTTTCCATCTTGTAACAATCCAATCATCTTATTATAGGACAAAAATCTCATTTTACCATACAGAATCCTTTCTCATCCCAAAGCATTCCCTTTTCCTTTTAACTGTCTTCACCAAAATACATCATCATGCCTATAACTTTGTTACATCATGTTTGGGGCCAGATGGGTACCAGGTTTTTAACTCAGAGGCACTCAACCACTGAGCCACATCCCCAGCCTCATTTTGTATTTTATTTAGCGACTGGGTCTCACTGAGTTGCTTAGCACCTCGCTGTTGCTGAGGCTGGCTTTGAACTTGTGATCCTCCTGCCTCAGCCTCCTCAGCCTCTGAGATTACAGCCATGTGCCACCACACCCAGCTGTTACATCTCTTTTTATTTAGTATCTGTTTCTGTTAATATTTTTAAAAATTGCATTTTGAAACAATCCTTACAACATTTATGAATTCAAAAAAAATTCCTGTTTTGTGGTACTAGGGATTGAACCCAGGGATTTGTGCATGTGAGATAAGGGCTTTACTACTGAGCTACTTCCAAGGCCTAAATCATTCTTTTTCTTAATAAGATAAAATAGACTTTTTAGTTTTCTCCAAAATGCAGCTTAAATTCGTTGAATTATTGCTTAAGACTTAGTCTATAGTCTGAACAGTCCTCAAATCCCAAATCCTTTTGCATTTCCAAAAGTGACTTTGTTGAAGCAAAATAGAAAACTTACGTCTTTAAAGACACAGAAGTTAACTGGGAACATCATTGAGATAGCGTAAGTGAAGACCCAGGGAAAGCAATAGGTTCAGAGGTAATGTGTGCTACGTGGTTTTCAGACCTTTCTCTATTTTTGTCTAGTCAGCTGGAGTGTGGCTGGCTCTGAGTTACTCCATAATGTACAAAACGGAAGTTTTCAGTCTGTGCCTGAATCTGAGTCACTCCACTTTGTACAGCACTAGTTTTCCATAAGCCACCCCATCTTATGTGCCGAGGTAGACAACTCTATACCTTGTTGGTACCAGTAAACAATCACCGTCTGCCTGGCACAACCAGAAGGCCCAAACTCATCAATTGTGCCAATAAAAAGGGCCACCTACGAACTAACTGGATGAATCAGAAGCACCCGGGGGCATGGGGGCAGCAAACCATATCAGAAAGAGCAAGTCCACAAGCTTGTCAAGCACACCAGACCGCTGAATGAAGCAACCCCTCACCTGGGGTCCATGAAAGCAGGAGTCCCTCAAGACTGGACAGGGCAGCCTTGACCTGTCACCTGGTTGTTTGTCAGGAGCCTTGCCCAGGAAATCGTCACAGTGAGGCATCCTCTGCATCTCCGTCTTGGGCTTCATTGGAGTGAAGTTTCCCCTGCTCGTGATGACCACCCAGCCCACTCCGAGCTGACGCTGTGAAACTACCGTCTGCCCAGTGCTGGGTCTAGGATAGGCTCCTGTGCTTTGACAGATCTGTGCTCAGAACAGAAGTTCTTTGGCTTGTCATCCTCTTATCTGACTGAAACTGGGTCCTCCACCCCTGCTGCTGCGTTGCTGGTGGGTTACAGCCCTCGGTGGCAGTGGCAGCTTCCCACAGCAGGGGTCGCCTTCCAGCAGATTAGAGACGTCTCAGCCAGCAGGACCCCCCTTTGGTGCTGCAGGAGCAAAGGGCCTAACCTTGTTACAGCTCTCCACAGCAGACGACCACCCGCTCAGTGTGCAGCAGCTCCGGCCACTTGCCAGAGACTTCTTTCTGGGTTCTTGTCTCATAGTTAAGAATGAAACCCATGGACAGTGGAGAGAGAAAGTGAAAGAGTAGGAATTAGTCAAACCAAGAAACAGCTCTAGTCAGGTGAGGAGCCTGACAGCGGGTTCCACCTCCGTGTCCTGTCGAGGGGTTGAAACAGCTACTCTGCAGCTCTGTAGGGACGGTATTCACTGTCTGCCTTGGCCCTGGGAAAGTGCCAGGGCTAGTGGCTTGGCCTGGAACCCTCTGACTGGTTATGGCCTTTTAGCCCTGGAGCCTGTAGCCTTCACTCAGGTCCATCCTGCTTCCCTTTCTCCGCTGCTCCACCGCAAAAGGAATTGGCTGGAATATTTGGAATGTTTCTACAGGTTAATTTCCCGGAGTGGCCTTTACATTTAGAGAGGCCTTTGTGGTGCCCGTTGCCCTGCCTGTTTCCTGTCTGTCTGTCCTATCTATTCATGACCACAGACAGTCACTCGGCATTGGTATCTGCTAAGGCCTTTGCTCTCAGTTCAGCTTTCTGAACTCCCGTATTGACTTAACCCTTTCTTAGCCTTTCTTTGTGTGTATTTGTTAAAAGTATGATGTGCCACTTGAGTGTTACAGACATCAGAAATTCAAATTGGAATAAAAAAGTCTGTGATTGCCGGGGTTATGACTACTAGGTGACTCACAATTATTCTGTGAACTAACCAATGAAAATGGTGTGGCCTCTGACTTTATTGTTATTCAACAAATCACGACATTGTTGAAAGATATGAACATGCTTCTTCTATGTTACTGACATAGCTCGTGTGACAGGGAAATGGTCTCACATATGAAAATCCCTGGCATGACGGATCAGGAAGTTATACTCTGGAGAACTGTCTGGTTGATAATCCTTTTAATCAAATTTGGGGTTTTCCCCCCAAGAAATCATCTTCTCAGCTTTAAGAATATTTATCCTACCCCATATCAACTACTTCAACTTTGACCCTTCCCATCATTAGGACACCTTCCCACAGTGGTGTGTGTGTGTGTGTGTGTGTATATATATATACACACACATATATATAATATATATATGTATTATATTTTGTACACAAATGGGGTACAACTTTTCATTTCTATGGTTGTACACAATGTAGATTCACACCATTCATGTAATCATGCATATACATAGGGTAAAACTGTCCATCTCAGTCTACTATCTTTCCTTTCCCCATGCCCTCCTGCCCCATTTTCCTGTACAACATCCAAAGTTCCTCCACTCTTCTCTTATCCCCCAGCACCACTCCCTGCCCCATTACATATCATCATCCACTTATCAGAGAAAACATTTGGCCTTTGGCTTTTTGCACTTGGCTTATTTCCCTTAGCATGATATTCTCCAACTCTATCCATTTACTAGCAAATGCCACAATTTTATTCTTCTCTATGGCTGAGTAATACTCCACTGTGTATATATACCACAGTTTCTTTATCCATTCATCAATTGAAGGGCATCTAGCTTGGTTCCACAATCTAGCTACTGTGAACTGAGCAGCTATGAACATAGATGTGGCTGCACCCCTATACTTTGTTGTGTTTAAGTCCCTTGGGTATAAACCGAGGAGTGAGATAGATGGGTCAAATGGTGGGTCTATTCCAAGTTTTTTGAGGAGTCTCCATACTACTTTACAGAGTGGCTGCACCAATTTGCAACTCCACCAGCAATGTATGAGTGCGCCTTTTCCCCCACATCCACGTCTACTCTTATTATTGCTTGTGTTCTTGATAATAGCCATTCTAATTGGAGTGAGATGAAATCTTAGAGTGGTTTTAATTTGCATTTCTCTAATTACTAGAGATGATGAGCACTTTTTCATGTATTTGTTGATCACTTGTATATCATCTTCTGTGAAGTGTCTGCCAAGTTCCTTAGCCCATTTATTGATTGGGTTCTTTGTATTTTTGGTGGTTTTTTAAGTTCTTTATAAATAAGATCAGTGCTCTGTCTGAAGTGTGTGTGGAAAAGATTTTTCTCCCACTCTGTAGGCTCTCTTTTCACATTGAATGTTTCCTTGTTGAGAAAAAGCTTCTTAGTTTGAATCTGTCCCATTTATTGATTTTTGCTTTTATTTCTTGTGCTCTGGGGGTCATGTTAAGGAAGTGTGGTCCTAAGCCAATATGAAGAAGATTTGGGCCTACTCTTTCTTCTATTTGGTGAAGGGTCTCAGGTCTAATTCCTAGATCCTTGATCCATTATGAGTTGAGTTGTGTACAGGGTGAGAGATAAGTACAGTTATCTCATACTAGACAAAGGTTCCAAAAACATACAATGGAGAAAAGACAGCCTCTTCAACAAATGGTGCTGGCAAAACTGGAAATCCATATGCTCTAAAATGAAATTAAACCCCTATCTCAAATTTGTTTTTTAATTAGGTATAGTATTCAGTTCAAGGGAAGTAGGGCAAACAGCATTTTTAAATTTTTTAAAATGTGTTTTAATTAGTTATATACCACAGTAGAATGCACTTTGATACATCATATACAATGGTGTATAATTTCTCATTCTTCTGGTTACACATGATGTAGAATCCCACCAGTCCTATAGTTATATACGTACATGGGTAATAATGTCTGATTCATTCTACTATCCTTCCTATCCCCTCCGCTCCCTTCACTTCCCTCTACCTAAAGTGACTGTTCTTCCCTATCCACCCCCCACTGTGAATTAGCATCCCCATACGTGAGAGAAAACTTGGCTTTTGTTTTTTGCGGATTGGTTTATTTCACTTAGCATGGTATTCTCCAGCGCCATCCATTTACAGCAAACAGCATTTTTAATGTCCACAAAACCTGGAGAAGCTTCCCTTGAGTTTTCAGTGTGTGTGTTGGGGGGCGGGGGGATGAATAGAAGTGGGAGATGAACTTAGACTTCTCACCCCCTGCCGGGGAGAGAGGAGAGCAGGAGGGGAGAGGCAGGGGAGAGGCAGGGGAGGGGCAGGGGAGGGGTGGGAGGGACAGGGAACTGGAGGGGAGGCAGGGGCACGGAGGTGGGAGATGCGCTTGCAGACGCACTTCTCGCCCTGGGTGGAACCCAGGGAGAGCACAGGCTGCTACAGGGAGGGATGTTCGGCTCTTCTCAGGAGGACGCCGGAGGTTAGTGCTCGCTCTGGCAGCTTCTTACATCCCCCGGGTTTCAACGAGCCCACCTGAAGAGGGGCTCTGACCTTCAGGTGGACTGTCCTCAAGCTCAGGCCGGGTGGGAACTCAGCCAGGGCACCACAAGCAGGGCCCGGCGACACTTTCTGCTCCGCGGGGCGCGGGAGGGACTCCCCCCGAGGCCGCCCCGACCCTGCAGGACCTCACCCGGGGGGCTGGCAGCGCCTCCTGTGCACATCGCGCCGCCCCGCCGGTCCCGGCGACCTGCGGGGACAACCTGGGGACCGCGGTGGGAAGAACCAAAGGACTCTGGCCACTGCGTGCACAGACCCCTGAGCACGGCGCGGAGCTAGGGAACTACGTTACCCACAATGCCCGGCGCCGAGTGGCGGAAAGCTGAGCCAATGAGCGCTCGGAAGAGGCCGTTTCCGGTTTCCTGCAGCGCTCGGCCGGGACTTCCGGCGCCGCCGCCTGGTGGTCGTTGGTACTCCCGGGAGCCGTTAGCCGTCAGAACTTTTGGGGCGCCAGTCGGGATCAGGTGAGGAGGTGGCAGGCTGGAGGCGCGCTGGCGGCCCCGCGGGACCGGCCGGGCAGCGCTGCGCGGCGCGGCGCTCCGCAGGTCCCTGCGGGGTGCTACGCGGCGGGCGGCCCCAGACCGCAGGTGCGGGAGCCGGGAGCCGAGAGCCGGACGCGCGCGGCTGCGGAGGGCGAGGCTCGCGGGCGTTTGAGCCCGGCCGCAGGGTGCGCCAGCGCTCGGGAGCGCTGCAGGCTGCGAGTAGGGGAGGTCAGGTCAGAGGTCCAGGAGCTGCGCCGAGCGAGCGCGGCCTGAGAAGGGGCCTGCGCTGCAGCCCAGCCCGGAGCCCTTGTGCAGCATCCCACAGCTGGGAAGAGCCAGCGCCGAGGACTGACATCCCTGATTCCTGGGCTGCGCCATGATCACGGGCCTCTCACGACCTTCTTCCCACAGATTCCGGTGACCACAGAAGCGCTTATGGACTGCACGCAGGTAGGTGGAGTATGTTCCGGGGCTTCGTGGGTGACCCCACGCTTAGACTACGGACTTATGTCCACTCTCGCACTCCTGGGCCTGGGAACTCTAAGGAAACCCAAGCCAAGGGTCATACACCTAGGCTGAGGGTTATATGGAATGGTTTCTGTTGAAATTAGTAGTAACCAATGGGATGGGAGATGAAGGGGTACTCCAGGAATAGGTCCCAAAGTGTGGAAGTGTTTGGATGTGAGACCGAGCTTGTTCAGGGACCATAGGTCTCCATTCATTCTTGTGGAAAATCGGAGCAGAGGTGCAGAAATCAGTCTGGGAATGGTAGGTGTCTGCTCTGGAAGTGCTGGGAGCAATGGGAGGTGTGGAACATAGGAGGAAGGTTACCTGGCCAGATCTTATTAGGCTTACTGTGACTCCAGCAAGAACAGACTATGGTCGTGAACAAGGTGAGAATCCAAGTAAGAGGCTGTTGCAGTAGCCCAGGTGAGAAATGATGTGGCTGGACCATTGTAGTGGCCAGAGAGGCAGAAGATGTGACTGGATTCTGGATTGGTTTTTCATTGGGGTGTTTCCTTTTGTTTTTTGTGGTGCTGGGTCTCGAACCATGGGCTTCACACATTCTGGGAAAATGCTTTACCACTAAGCTGCATCTCCCTGGGTTTCATATTTAAGAGTGAGAAAAAGGTAGAAAAAGATGAGCGATTTCATTGTTTTTGGTTCTAGCAGCTGGTAGGATGGAATCTCTACTAACCAGAATGTTAAAGTTGATAGTTGGGTTAATTTTCATTGTGTGATATTAGGAGTTTTGTTTTCGGCTGTTTTTTTTTTTTTTTTTTAATTTTTTTTTTTTTTATTTACTTATTGATTCATTGAACACAAATGGAGTACAGCTATTGTTTCACTGGTTGTACACAAAGTAAAGTCACACCATCTGTGTGTTCATGCATGTACACAGGGCAATGGTATCTGTCACACACTCTGTTATTAATTTTACCCCCCACCCGCACACACCCCCCCCTTCCCTCTATGCTAGCTATCTTTCCTCCATTCTTGCCACCTTTCCCCCCCTCATTATGCATCATCATTCATTTATCAGAGAGACCATTCGACTTTTAGATTTTTGGGATTGGTCATTGTAGGTAAATGGATGATGTTTTCGGCTGTTTTAAAAGTGAGATGTTTAAAAGAGCAATGGTGGAGATGTCTAGTTAGTTGCAGACTGCATAAATCTGGAACTCTGAGAAGGATTCAGAATGGAAATATACAGGGCTGGGTATGTTGCTCTGAGGTAGAGCACCTCATGTGTGAAGTACTGAGTTCAATCTGTAGTACTGCAAAAAAGAAAAACCCAAAAAGTGGTGACAGATGTTTGTTGTGGGATATATTCCTTAACTTACAATTAGGAAGGGGAATCCTGGACTTGATGGTAATGCCAGAAGCAGCACTGGAAATTGAGGGTCCAGGATTGGCTCTCATGCTTGAGCATCTGAATACAGTTGGTGGTCATCACAGACCCAGCTGAGGACAAGAAGTGACTGTGGGAATTGTGTGAAGAGGGGCCTGATCTGGCAGATGTACAGGCTCCCATGGGAAGAGTGGACATGAGTCATGCAGAAATTCAAAGTAACTGAGGTGACATGATGGTGTGGTCAATAATTATGTCTGATCATCAGGCTTCGGGTTTACTGGGATTTAGGAGTGACCCTTGAGGTGCTTGGGGGTTTCAGTAAGGCTGGTAGATTAGCTTAGGGTCACAGGTGGTCATCTGGGAGATCACGAGGCCTGGAGTAGAAGACCTCTGGAGCCAGGTCTTGAATTATAGTTTGAGGAGAGAAAAAGGTTGTGACTAATGAGGGGGCATCAAGTGCAGCACAAGTGGCAGAACACCATCAGTGTCTGGTGATTGTGCAGGTGGTTCCTGTTGAGCGTGGCTGAAGCAAGTGATAGGTAGGCAGGGAAGCACAGAGGACCAAGCTGCCTCTGACAGTAGTCATGGATTCTGTCTCAGTTTGCCAAGGTCTCTGGATGCCTTGTGCCAAGCAACGTGGGGAGACCAGGGAGATGCCTTTGGTGTGATGCTAGGGTGGAGGTGCCTTGGGACTGAGACTGTGTTTGTGTGTGTGTGTGTGTGTGTGTGTGTGTGTGAGAGAGAGAGAGAGAGAGAAAGAGAAAATGTGCACTTGGACAGGGAGTGTGACCTGTGAGAGAGAGAGAGAATGAGAATATGAGTGTGGGGAGGGAGTGTGGCCTGTTGGCACTGTCACAGAAGACACAAGGGTGAAGATATGCTCATGTGTTTGTGGGAAATATGATCTAGGGAATAACTGGGATAACTGCCTGGCAAAAATGGGTGCCACTCCAAATTCCCAGGTCCAGAGTTACATGACTTCTCCTGGCCCACCTGCCTGTTGGTTTTGTGGAAAGACACAGTGACAGAGGGACCATGAGGTGAGAGAGAGAGTGAGTGGCACTTGGTGTGGCATCTCTGCAGAGGTGCAAGACAGGGAGGAGAATGAGCACAGAAGGTATGTGGGTGGATGAGCTTGGACTCCTAGGAGAGAAGTTGATCACTGCATGATCTGTCCTGTTGTGACAGGGCTGTGTCACCTTTGAGGACGTGGCCGTTTACTTCTCCCAGGAGGAGTGGAGGCTCCTTGATGAGGCTCAAAGGCTGCTGTACCTTCACGTGATGCTGGAAAACTTTGCACTTGTGACCTCTCTGGGTAAGACCCTTATACCAGCCCCATTGTCCAGGTTTCTGTCTGTTCTCTTTCCCTCCACAGGCAGCTCTGCCAGAACATAGGCTCCGCTGACTTCCCCAGTGCCTTGGCATGTTGCTGTGGGTGCTAGTGCCAAGCCATTTGCACTACCTGAGCAGCCTAACACCTGCTGCCCCAGAGCATCATGGGAGGTCTGGGTGGCAGGCACCCTGCCATCAGCTTCATGAATCTCACTTACCTTGTCCTTCCCTTGGCCAGGTGTCTGTGTTCATATCCATGAGACCTTTTGCTCTAGTTCTGCCCCCTCCTAGCCAATATTTTCTCATAGCTGTCTCAATCAGGAATTGTAGGCATTTGTCATGATCAGTACTTACATGGACCATGAGCTGTGTCCTCAGAGCCTACTGCTAGACTTTTTGTAATACTAATTTTTTTTCTTATGATTTTTTTGTGTATTGAGCTGCTCTGGGCCACTTCCAATCACTTCCAGTCCCTCTTTCATTAACACTTAGATCATGCACTTTTCATGTACTTGTACAGCCAGGGGTCAGAGAGAGTCCCAGTTGTTTCACAAGGTGGACATGGCAAAATGGTCTCAGAGAGGTCTTTGCCCTCGTAAGTGGCAGCTGGGGTAGGGCATGACATCAGAGTTGGGCTTGAATCATGCCAGGAACCTGCACTGTGTCTAGCAGTATTCTGGCATATATGCTTATGGCCATTGCCTCATTTCTCTTTTCTTCTCCACTTTTCTTACTTGCCATTTCGCCTGTGATTTCTGGACCCTGGCCACCCCAACCTTCCTGGTCTCTGTGTATTACGTGTGGCCTTTGCAAGGCCCCCTCTGCCATGTTTTCCAGAACTGGCTCACACCTGATGTATATTGTGCACATTATCAATCAGTCCTTTGATGTTTTGACATTAAGGAAGCCTGAGGGTAATGATAGTGGGGAATTCTTGGTGATAGGGCATAAATTGCCCTGAACAGAATAGAAATAATTATGAGAATAAGAAAGGAGGAGTACAGATCTAAGGATACAGAGGCTTGAGGGCTTAACTAATTGTTCTGTGTATATGGCATTAGCCAAAGTCTGAATTTTTTTGTGGGGATCTCCAATAGTGTCTTGCTGGAGATGGGAAGTTTGTTGAAAATGTCCTCTGGTCCAGCTGGCAGGTCCCACAGGGGTGTTGTTGGAGGACATGAGCTGATCTATTTGTAGAGTATTTGTAAAGACTGGTGGCATTGTTTCTAACCAAGAGTAGAGAATGGTTTTGGAGTCTGGGGTATTTTTACTACACCTACAACCAGCACTCCCAACTCTCCAGGCACCAACTGGGGGTCTGCATTTCAATTCAGTTCTGACTTTGTCTAGTAGGAGTTAGTAACAGTTAAAGGTGCAGTCCCAAAAGGCTGCCCCACTTCATATGCCAGTCACAAATGTGGTGCTACTCCATTTCCAAGCTACTCCATTTCTGCCAAGTCAACTATAAATTCAAGGGTTCCCACATACCCTCTCAGATTTGATAATTTCCTACAACAACTCGTACAGACAAGTATTATTTGGAAGAATACAACTCAGGAATAGCTAAATGGAATAGATGCACAGGAAAGGCATGAGCAGAGGGCATATTCATGGCCTTTTTGGCTTGCTACTATCCATTCAGCCCAGAGATTCTCTGAACCCTGGCTGAAGGGTGTTTATGGAGGTCTCCTTACCTTGCCTGGTTGATTAATTCATTGCCCATTGATGATTAGCTTAATCTCCAGCCCCTCTCCCTAACCTAGTGAATGAGGATGAGGCTGGAAGTTCCAACCCTTTTGGGAGATGCACAATCTGAAGCCGTCAGGAACCCTTGCAACTTGTTATCTCATAAGCATACAAAAGACACTCTCATTCTGAAGTTTCAGGGTTAGGAACAGACACAACTGGACTGTCAAATAGAGAAGCAGTTGTCAGCAGTGGCCACTCAGGCAGCATGTGGTCACTGGCCTAACCAGGCAGTAAACACAGAAGAGCCTCTGCTGTGGGGCCCAGGCCACCCTGCTTGCTGTACCCATGTTTTTAACATGTACCTGTGAATTTAAATTAGTAGAAGTGACTGAGGGCCAGCAGGGAGAAGTATGTGCCATTAAGAGGGGGCGTTTATAACATTCTGAGAGAAAGAGGCACACTGCATTGTGCAAGGTGGTGTGGGTGAGCACAGGTGGTCAGGAGGCAGAGGCCAGAGGGGAAATACTAGGGCACAGCAAAGTCAGTACAGGGTGAATAGCTCAGATGGGCGGGTTGGAATAATTTCAGGGGACTTTGGGAAAGGGAACTGGCCTTAGTCGTCCACTACCTGGTCCCAGGACAGTTAGGACTGAGGATTGTCCTCCTGGAGTGTACAGGCCAGGGAAACATGGTCTGCAGGATGGGCTCTGGATTGCATAGCTAGTGTATTAACTGCATGCTTTCAGTTGGGCCTGTTGTTGTCTGTTGAGGAATGGATAGCCCTATAGGGAGAGGGCAATATTCCTGGCCAGCAACACTATAAGAAGTCAAAAAATCATACGAAAAAAAATTAAATCATGGTTAATATGCTCTCACCACAGTCCACATGCATTTCATCAGCATGTCTCTTTTCAGTTTGTTGGCATGAAACAGAGTATGAAGAGACACCTCCTGTGCCAAGGGTTTCTGGAGAAGAAGCATCACACATCAGGATTCCAAAGCCAAGTCCATCTTCCCAAAAGACTCGCCCCTGTGACACTTGCATTCTAGTCCTGAAGAACATTTTGCATCTGGATGATCTACCTGGACAGAAACCATACTTTACGGGGGCCTGTAAAAACCTTCACCAGGGCCAGAAGCATCACAGTGCAGAGAATACATTAAAAAGAGAAGTGAACAGTGCCTCCTGTGTAAAGAGATGCGCATTCCATGTGTCAGGGAACCCCTTCCTCTGTAGGAAGACTGGAAAGGACTTACCTGCTAAGTGGAGCCTTCTTCAGCCCCAGTTCATTCCCAAAGGTGAGAAGCCAATCACAGTCAGAAAGTGTGGAGAGGCCTTCCACTGTGGAGAAAAGCATTGTAAGTCAGGAGCATGCAGACACACTTCCAACCGCAAACACACCCTTGTTCAGCACCCAGGAGTCTGTGCTGGAAAAGGGACTTTTGATGCTAGCAGATGTGGAACAACCTTCCAAGAGAAGTACTCACTTGTTCCATTCCTGAGAGCCCATGCTGGAGAAAGGCCTTATGAATGCAGTGAATGTGGAAAATCTTTTAGCCAGAAAGCCACCCTTATTACACACCAGAGAGTTCACACTGGAGAAAAACCATACAAGTGTGGTGAATGTGGAAAATCTTTTAGTCAAAGCTCAAACCTCATTGAACACTGCAGAGTTCACACTGGAGAAAGGCCTTATGAGTGTGAGGAATGTGGGAAAGCCTTTGGGTGCAAATCTAACCTTGTTCGACATCAGAGAACTCATACAGGAGAAAAGCCATATGAATGTGGCCAGTGTGGGAAATTCTTTAGACAGAGCTTTAGTCTTGTTGAACATCAGAGCATTCACACTGCAGCACGGCCTTATGAGTGTAGCCAGTGTGAAAAATCCTTTAGTCAGAAAGCTACTCTCATTATACATCAGAGAGTTCACACTGGAGAAAGGCCATATAAGTGTGGAGAATGTGGAAAATCCTTTAGTCAAAGCTCCAACCTTATTGAACACTGCAGAATTCACACTGGAGAAAGGCCTTATGAGTGTGTGGAATGTGGAAAATCCTTTAGTCAAAGAGCCACCCTCATTAGACACCAGAGAATTCACACTGGAGAAAGGCCTTATGAGTGTAGGGAATGTGGCAAATTCTTTAGACAGAATTTTAGCCTCATCGAACACCGGAGAATTCACACTACAACAAAGATTTATGAGTGTGGCCAGTGTGGGAAATCTTTTAGCCAAAGGGCCACCCTCATTAGACATCAAAGAGTTCACACTGGAGAAAGGCCTTATGAATGTGGGGAATGTGGGAAATCCTTTGGGTACAAATCCAAACTTGATCGACACCAGAGAACTCACACTGGAGAAAGACCTTATGAATGTGCTGAATGTGGGAAGTTCTTTAGGCAGAGCTACAGCCTGGTTGAACACCAGAGAGTTCACACTAGAGCAAGACCTTATGAGTGTGGCCAATGTGCAAAATCTTTTAGTCGAAGAGCTGCCCTGGTTAAACATCAGAGAGTTCATACTGGGGAAAGGCCTTACAAGTGTGGTGAATGTGGAAAAACCTTCAGTCGGAGCACTAGTCTTATTCAGCACTGCAGAATCCACACTGGAGAAAGGCCATACGAGTGTGACCAGTGTGGGAAATCTTTCAGGCAAAAGTCTGTCCTACTTCAACATCAGGTAGTCCATACTGGAGAAAGGCCTTATGAATGTAGCAAATGTGGGAAATCTTTCAGCCAACGCTCAAGCTTCTTTCAACACCAAAAGTGTCACACCATGGGAGTGCCTCACAGAAGCAGTAGATGTGGGAAATCCCTCAACCCAAGGTCTTCTGTTGCTTAGTTTCTGAAAGCCCACACAAGAAAGGTCTTAGATCTGCAGACGAATGTGCATCTTTGCTCACTGTCACAGTACTAGAGAGCTTTTATGAAGAGGCCACCTGCTTAAAGAAGGACTGTATTTGCAAGCATCCAGAGGGTGAAGTGCCCTGCAAGTTCAGGCACATGTGAGGAGGACAGGAGCTGCTCTGAACAATTTAGATTGTCTGCTGCCCTCACCAAAGTTAAATCACAGCCACATTCTCACAGAAGCTGTCTCCCACCTAGCCCCTTGCACAGTGTGCCCCAGGCACCTCAGCACACAGACTCAGATGCCTGCGTTCTCCCCATTCCCTAGAGGAAATATCCAATAACCTGATCCCTGAGAGTAACTTTCTTTTTCTAACTTCAATGTGTCTGTGTTTTGGTTAAGAGGACCCAGCCTGGGTTCAGGTGGAGGCTTGGGAAGTCTTCCCTTCATTAAATTCTTGATCTCACGTGACACTAGTGGTTGATGTTTGCAAATTTCAAATTACTAACCAGTAGCTTCCTGTTGAGCATTGCTCTGATTTGTGGACTAATAAAGGCCTTACTGTTTATCTACTTTTAATCTGGGTTCTGTTCACAGCCTTCGTGGGTAGAATATGAATGTGTCCTGTTTGTATTAAAGTTGGACAGCTCTTATGGGACCCCCTGCATTTTGTGACTCAGTAAAGAAATTAATGGCAGAGAGTGGTTCTCATTCCATTTTATTTAACAAGCATTACTACCCAAGACCCCCATTGGAGTGGTCAGGGCTTTGTGGTCCTAGTTTGAGACCTCAATGCTCCTGGGTTTGTTTTTGTGTTTTAGACCAGAGATCACCCTGAAGAGGGGTCCGTTGTCATGGCCATGTTCGGTGCTTGCTGAAATACTCTGAATTTACTTCGTTATTCCCACAACTCCCATAAAACTCAGTATTGTTGAGGGAAACTTACCATTGGGTTCTACAGTCATGTGGTCTGATGTCCATAAGTCCTAGGTTGGTGTCACTGATAAGAGTACAGGAACCAGGTGTGAACAGCACTTGATACAGAAGTACACGGTGTGATTAGTGGAGTGGAGGGGCTGGCAGACAGAATGTGCGACTTGTGAAAGTGCACCTTGAATCCTAGTGACTCAGAGATCACACTACTTCCAAATCTATGTCCCACTGTGGTCAGGACCACTATCAGGAGATACTCAGGCTCTGGTTAAGTTCTCATTGCTTTTCTGGGGTATTCACTTAAGTCCAAATGCAACAGGAGACCAAAAACAACAAGGAATAGGAGAAAGTTCCTCTACATGAGGTGGAGTTGGGACAAAGGAGGAAGTTCCTGTACCTATGAGGATGTCAGGGAGACAGGAGGAAGTTCATTAATCCTCAGGGGACACAGGAAGAAGTTCCTGTATGCTGTGGGGGTGATGGGGAGACAGGAAGTTCCTGAACACACGGGGAAACATCAGGAAGTTCCTGCATGCAGTGGGTGTGGGGGGAGACAAGAGGAAGGTCCTGAACCTGTGGAAAGACAAGGAAGTTCCAGAATATGCAGGGGAGACAGGAAGAAGGTCCTGAATGTGTGGGGAGACAGGAAGAAGGTCCTCAATACACAGGGAAGACAGGAGGAAGTTTCTTTATGTGGTGGGGGTGAAGAGGAGACAGGAGGAGTATGTGGAGGAGACATAAGGAAGTTCCTGTATGCAGCAGGGGTGGGGGATGGTGACAGAAGGAGGTCCTGAACATGTGGGGAGACAGGAGAATAGTCCTGAATACACAGGGAGAAAAGACGAAATTCCTGTATGCAGTGGGAGGTGGGGGGGACAACAACAGGAGGAAGTATCTGAATATGCAAGAAGACAAAAGGAAGTTTCTGAATGAGAGGAGGAAGTCTCTGAATGCTCAAGGGAGACAGAAGTAAGTTCCTGAATGCTCAGGGGGGACAGTGGGAAGTTCCTGAACACAGGATGAGACAGGAAGAAGTTCCTGAATATGTGGGGGAGACAAGAGGAAGTTCCTGTATGCAGTGGGGGTGAAGAGGAGACAGGAGTAAGTTTCTGAATACCAAGGAGAGATAGGAAGAAGGCTCTGACTGTGTGGAGAGACAGGAGGAAGTTCCTGAATTCTCAGGAGAGAAGGAGGATGTTCCTGAATGTTTGGGGAGACAGGAGGGAGTTCCTGAGTATTTGGGGGAGACAGGAGGAGGTTCTAAACGTGGGTAGACAGGGAAATGGTCCTGAATGCTCTGAGGAGACAGGAGGAAGTTCCTTAACATTTGTGGAAGAAAGGAAGTGTTCTCCTGAACACTCGGGAGAGAGAGGAGGAAGTTCCTGTATGCAGCACGGTTGGGAAGGAGACAGGAGGAAGGACCTGAATGGGTGGGAAAGGTAGCAGGTAGTTCTTGAATGTGTGAGGAGACAGGAGGAAGTTCCTGTATGCAGTGGGTGTGGGAGTGGAGACATTAGGAAGTTCTGAATATGTTGGGGGACACTGCTGAAGTTCCTGATTGAACTGGGGGGACAGGAGGAAGGTCCCAAAACCACAGGGGAAACAGGAAAGTCCTGAATCCTCGGGGGAGAAAGGAGAAAGTTCCTGTATTCAGTGGGGGTGGCGGATAGAAGGCTCTGAATGTGCAGGGGAGAGAACAAGTTCCTGAGGATATAGGGGAGACAGGAGGAAGGTGCTGAACACGTGGGGGTGACAGGAGGTCCTGAATATGTGGTGAAGACAGAAGGAAGGTCCTGCACACATGGGGGAGACAGGAGGGAGGTCCTGAACGCGTGGGGGAGACAGGGGGAAGGTCATGAGCGCGTGGGGGAGACAGCGGGGAGGTCGTGAGCGCCTGGGGGAGACAGGGGGAAGGTCGTGAGCGAGTGGGGGAGACAGGAGGGAGGTCGTGAGCGCCTGGGGGAGACAGGAGGGAGGTCGTGAGCGGGTGGGGGAGACAGGGGGGAGGTCGTGAGCACCTGGGGAGACAGGAGGGAGGTCGTGAGCGCCTGGGGGAGACAGGGGGGA
>JAJEJO010051400.1:131105-185340 GCA_020662805.1 Glaucomys volans
GGGGAGACAGGAGGGAGGTCGTGAGCGCCTGGGGGAGACAGGGGGGAGGTCGTGAGCGCCTGGGGGAGACAGGGGGAAGGCCCTGAATATGTGGGGGAGCCAGGAAGTTTTTGAATGTGCAGGGGAGGCAGGAGGAAGTACTGCAACTACTGCTGTCTCCAAATAGCCTCTTGCTCACCATTTTTTTTCCTGCACAGTACAATGCTGCCCTTCCCTAGGCACAAGGAAGACGGTACTGGAGTGAGTATGCAGTTGCCACGCCTGGGTTCTAAAAATGTGGGCCATCAACACTTTTTACACTCTCTCTCTCTCTCTCTCTCTCTCTATATATATATATATATACATACCCAAATCCATACATACTGAGGTATAGTTGACATGCAATAACCAGTATACATTTGAGACATAATTTAAACCAGTTTATCACACACATGAAATATTCATGATCTGAATAATGAAGATTTCCAGAATTGTCTCATACCCTTATGTAATCCCCCTGCCTTCCTCAGGCCTTCAGGTGTTCAATGATTTACTTTCTTTCACTACGAGTCAGTTTGTAATTTTTACAAATTTTACATGAAAGGAATCAAAGTATTGGCTTTTTTGGTATATTTTATGCTGTATAATTACTTTTAGCTTTGTTAATATTGACAGCCTTTCTATTGCTACATAGTATTCTGTTCTATGGACATGCCACTATTTGCTTATTGATCTGTTAGTGGGTAGGTGATTGGTTTCCCATTTGGAGTATTCACAAAGTTACAGACAACATAGGTATACAAGTTTCAAGAAGGAAATACATTTTATTTTTCTTTTGCTAATAACTTTAGATTAGGTGAAAGTTTCACAAAAACAAACAAAAATGCCTGCCAAACTTTAACCTAAACTGGTTGTATCCATTGTGATCCCAACAGCAGTGTATGAGCATTCCTCCTTCTCCACAAGCTTCTACTCCTTGATATAGTCAATGTTTTAAATTTTAGCCATGCTAATAAGTATGTAATCTCATTTCTCTGTGGTTGTAATTGCATTTCTCTAACGTTTTGTAATGGTGAGCAATTTTTTCACCCATTATTTGTCATCTGTATATTCATTTTTCAGAAAATCTTTGTTAATACCTTTAGTCTACTTTTAATGGATATTGATTAATATTTTCCTTTTCTTTAAAAATAAATATGTATAGCAGAGACATGTTGTAACTCAACTTGGTCTTCAGTCAGTCACATGAGTGACTTTTTCCTGCATGAGATTATCTTTAAATCCTGGAAGAATATTTTTTCAACTCTTCCACACCATTCATACTCTAACAGTCTAAACTCTATATTTTCAAGCCTAATCCACATTATTAACATATTCTCAGTGTTCTTAAAGTCTACTTATTCAATAAAACAAATAAACCTCCGTTTGTTTGTCCATTTCCCTGGTGTGAACTCCAAGTTGCTAAGATGAAGTCACTGAAGGTGGACTTGGGAAGAGACGTGCAGGAGCACATCACTGGGTTGTATTTACGCCACACTGATAGGATACTCAAAAATAGTGCCAAGAACAATTATGAAGTAGTTTTCTGTTTGCTTT
Source organism: Glaucomys volans (assembly GCA_020662805.1). Taxonomy (NCBI): domain Eukaryota; kingdom Metazoa; phylum Chordata; class Mammalia; order Rodentia; family Sciuridae; genus Glaucomys; species Glaucomys volans. Next base: position 132,681 of record JAJEJO010051400.1, read on the forward strand.
TAAAGATCTCTGTATTGTCAGGCATGTTGGCACATGCCTGTGGTTCCAGTGTACGGAGGTTCAAGCAGGAGGACCTCCTGGGCTCAGAAGTTTGAGGCAGCTGTGACAATATAGGAACACCCCATCTCAAAAATAAGGAAACAATAAAATAGCTTTAATAAGGACTGGGGATGTGACTCAGTGGTTAAGTGCCCCTAATTTAACCCCTGGTACCAAAACAAAAAGGGTGATTTTTAAGGCCTTTAGATACAAAATATACCTGTGTGACTTAGTGGTCATGTCTGGTCAATTTCTACTAATCCACAGGTACTACACTGCTATCTTTGTTGAAGTTGTTGAGTCACTTGTCCATCAAAGTTTGCCACTTTCTGAGTTTGTTTGTTGCATCTCTGAAGCTTTTTAACACCGTGACCCTTCTTCTGTTTTTCCTATATGCTAGGCATTGATGAAATGGGCAGTTGAAGTCTGATCCTAGTGGTAGGAAGATGACAGCGACTGTTGCTGGTACACAGCCTCACGTGTGGAGATACAGAAGTGTTTCAGGCACTCCTGTGCCAAGTGTTCCAGGCAGAGCTGAAGCATGTGTTCTGAGATAGTTATGCCGCAGCACAGCCTATAGATACAGTGTCAGAGACCCCGTGTGACAGTGTGTAAAACCAACACACCTCAACACAGCCTGGACGTGCACATACATCCACAATAGGAAACAAAAATGACAGATGTGAGATACACACCTGCTGTGTGCGATGCACACCAGGGACCAGTGAGGCAGAGTAGAGGTGCCGACACAGCATAGCAATTTTGACCAAACAAGCACACCAATACAGAACAGAGGTTAGTGTGGCAGATGTGATGGAGATGCCCCAAGGCCTGGTTTGTGGGACACACGCGCGCACACACACACACACACACACACACACACTATATTGCTTTAGCAGCTTGACTCTACCACATCCTCCCTTCCGAAAGAAATGGGGCTGATCAGTCATGGACTGAAATCGCCAAATGATTCAAAATAAGCATTTCCTCTTCATAAGTTGATGATCTCAGGAATTTTGGTTCAGTAACAGCTGACTACCTAAGGGACATCACCAGGAACCAAAATGGCTGGTGTTTATTCTTGGACTTCCCAAACTTTAGACCATGAGAAGTAAGTTCTTGTTTTTTAAGCCATTCAGTCTATGAATTTTTGTTTTAACAACTTGAACTAAGACAAATAAAGCAAATCCCTGTGAGGGCAGGAGTCATTGTCTTTCTTGTTTTCTGGTGTGTCCCAGCAACCTGCAACAGTGCTTGAAATCTGGTGAGTACTTAAGAAACATTTGTTGGAGCAGTGAATGGACATGAAGGCCCTAATTCCTTGTCCCTTTTGCCCTGTTGGCAACTGTTTCTCAATGTTTTCTTTCTTCTAGAAATGTCAATCAGTATTTCAAAAAACTTTTAAAATTGCATTTTGAAGACAAAATTCTCAGTGGCCAAGTTCCCAGCTTGAATGCATGCACACATGCTATTTCATTCTCAATTTTTAGTAATTTCCACCTTTCATGAATGTTTTCCCCCAATGGTAATCCCAATTCCTCTTGAAGATGCTGTTGCTGCACCTAGAGGTGCAGTGATTGTCACTTTTCAGCAAGGAGGAAACCACACATCACCTCAAATACTTATCCCAAAGGAATAAAATGCCCTTTGCACATATGCTCAGGCAAGTCAGGGCAGCTACTGTCACAACAGGAAAAATCACTTGGTATGTAATCCTCTTCAGAGAAGTCTAAGATTTTAACATGAATAGTACCTCTATCAAGGAATTGCTCAAAATATTACATGGAAAAATAGTTGAGCTTACTGTGTTTGGAACACAAACATGAGGTGTATCTATGCAGGGAAGTATTTGTGGGGTGGGGACAGAGGCAGAATGCCGAATCATTTACCCACTGCAGGGCCTCCTGACAGCCCTCATCTGTCTCCCCTGTCTTGGTGCTGGGTGAACTCTTTCCTTCCTTGTATCCTGATGGCATATCCCAAAGCCCACTAATTAGACTCCAAGGTTTTGTTCCATGTGTAATTGGAGAACAAAAAAATAATATTCATTTTTTGCCAGCTCCAGAAAGCATGCACTTTGTGACTGACACTACACTGTGCATTCAGGGTTTCTTGTTGCTCCTGCTCTGCTGAATTGAGTCTGCAATATATTGTCACCAAACATTTCTCTGGTGGGGTGCAAATTCTAAACCTTAGCACACCTACAAGTCCTAGTTTGTGATACCTCGTTTGTTGAAGAACTACGGGTTGAACCCAGGGGAGATCTGCAGGTAGATGAGGTACATGCCCAGTCCTTATTGAATTTTTATTTTGTGACAGAATCTCACTAAGTTGCCCTTCATGGCCAAGAACTTGCAATCCTTCTTCCTCAGCCTCTGAAGTTTCTGGTATTACAGGCCTGCAGCATTGTGCCCTGCTCTAGTTATTTTATTTTTAGCTGAGTTGAAGCTGGGGAAGATGAGCTCCAGGTCCCAAAACACAAATGATGAAAGTCTACTTATCTTGTAGCTGAAATACTCACTTATCATTTCCTTTGCAATGAGAACCTCCTTGATCAGTGTACTATACCACAAGCAACAGTTAAGAAAGCAATCATTGGGCTGGGGTTGTGGCTCAGTGGTAGAGAACTTGCCTAGCACGTGAGGCACTGGGTTCGATCCTCAGCACCTCATGAAAAATCAATCAATAAAATTTAGTTGTAGATTGTGTCCATGTACTGCTAAAAATATCTTTTTAAAAAATAAAGCAATAGTTAACAAAAGATAGTATATATGATAGTGAAAAAAATATAAAGTAGTATGTTTAGGAACTGACAATGAAAATGCAAAACCCCTCTATACAAAATAAAATTGCAGAATAAATATGAAGATATTTGGATAATGACATTACCCTAAAATTATCATTTGTTAGTCCCTCTACTTCATGTAAATTAAGCCCAAATTTATATTCTATGCAGAATTTTGAGTAACCTCAGGAATTTATTCAGAATTTTATGGGTTTTCTCTCTTCCGCCTGTTTCAGGAACACCCAACTTCTCTCCCCAGCATCCTGGTATTGACCCTATGTGTTCTCTCTTGACTCTGACTCAACATACTGAAGCTCACAATACTGATGGTAAAGCTGCAGTCCTGTGTGTTTGAAAAACAAGAAAGGCCGATGCTGGTGGAGCACACCCAAGATCCCAGTGACTGGGGAGGCTCAGGCAGGAAGATCACAGATTGGAGACCAGTCTAGCAATTTAGCAAGACCCTATCTCAATAAAAAATTTTAAAAGGGCTGGGGAAGTAGCTCAGCTAATAGCAGTAAAGTATTTCTAAGTTCAGTTTTTTTAAGGAGCAACAAAATACTTAGTTCACAGCTCTGAGAAAAAGAACTTTGTATCAAAGTCAAGTTATGATATCCTGTGGGGGTGTGGACGGGGTCCTTGTTGGGTCTTCTGGGACAATTCCTTCTGCAGTTAACATTCAGACAAGAAGGGAAAAGTTTATGATGCTCACAGGTCCTACAACAGGGTCATAGCACACTGAAGGAACAACATGGGAGAGGACTTGGCGGGGGGGGGGGGGTGGCGCTCAACAAAGGGAGGATCGGAGTAGGGGGGGGTCAGGGGGAAAACACATTAATGGAGCGGGGGGGGGGGGGGGGGTCGCTCAGAGTGTATTGTAAGTTTAAAAAATGAGATTTTCCTAGTGCATTTGAATGACCCTAGGTCACAGAAGAGGTGGACAGGAGAGCTTGTGGCAGGGGCCAGCCTTATCACATGGATACACTCTGACTTGGGATGGGTGACCACAGCCTTTTTGTGGGGGATGTTGAGGGGTCAAAATGTTGTGGGGCACAACTTAAGAACAGACCGATCAACACTGAGAAGTCCAAATTTGAGTCTTTATTAAGCTGGCTGGCTGACTGTCACACAATGCCCAAAATGGCTATTGGGAGAATAGCCCTGACCATATAGTTTGTAGGGGTTTTTATACTGTAGATCAATACACCAATCATAAGTGTCTGTTACTATGATTTAAAATTACAAACCAACATCATGAGATCTAAAATCATTAGCAGAAGGGAGAAGTGGATCAAAATTACCTTATTTAGGTACAAATTAAAGAATGGTTACCAACATCTAGACAATCCCTGTTGACATCACTGTTGACATGGTACATTGTTTAGGAGAACAGGAATCAAAAAGAGAATAATTTTTCATTATACAAGAATTGCCATTTTGTGTTGCCAAACATGTCATGCTAAGCCACTTTTGACCAGTACAGAGGTGGGGTGTTCCCATAGGAGAAGCTAAGAAACTGTTGACAGGTATAGAGGTAGAGTGTTTCCATGGGAGAAGCATCTCCTACATAACATGGAGTCTTAAGGTAAAATGGGGTCTGTTTAGTCATTGCCATGTAGCCTGGCGTGTAACATTTCCATGGAGTGAAATGTCAAATCATCACAAAAATAATATGAAATTTTTAAATTTTTAAAATACAATTTTAAATTTTAAATTTTTAAATTTTTTACAATTTTAAACAATTTAAATGTTCAAATTTAAAATTTTTACAATACAATTTACCCACTTGTTCCATCAACACCATATGATGCCTCGTCTGGTGGCACATGCCTGTAATCCCAGTGACTCTGGAGACTGTGGCAGAGGAATAGCATGGTTGATGCCAGTCTCGGCAACTCAGGCCTAAGCAACTAAGTGAGACCCTGTCTCAAAATTTAAAAAAATAAAATAAAATAAAGAGGGCTGGGGATGTGGTTCAGTGGTAAAGTGTCCCTGGGTATAATCCCCAATATCAGGAAAGAAAAGGAAAAAAAAACCCAGAAAACACAAATGGGAAACCTGGGTGTGACCACCCTTTTTAAAGTATTACTTTATTCTATATTTGATCTCATATGCATTCAGAATTAAAATATTTGTCCCATAAGTGCAATGCTTACTTCTTGAATTTAATTTCTATTTATTATAATTATATATCTTTCTATATATACCTTTTTAAACTGTTTTTGGATTGATTCAGTCATCCAGAGTCCATGAGCGCTGACGTCCACCTACACATGTCCAAAGCTGGAGTCACCCTGCTGCACTGGCAGCCATTTCCGTCTCTTATGATGGTGACTTCACTCTTTTAGCCACTTATGCTAAGAGTCCTATTTCTTCATTGACTTCTCTCTTTGTGCCTACCCTACACCAAACTCACAAAGGTTTGTTCAAAATACTCGTAATTTCACAGTATACACATCCCCACCATCCCCTCGTCGTAACTTTTCTGTCGCTCTACGGCAGTGCTGAGCACTCTCCGCCCACCTGCCCGCACACACGTCAGCCTCTACTCTGAGCTTCCGCGCTGCCGGCTCAGAAGAGCGCGGGAGGAAGGGGTGGAGCCGAGACTCGGCGCATCCCTTTTAAGAATACCCAAGGCAGCTCCGCCACAGTGCCCTGGGAACTGCGGGTCGGAGGAACCGGAAGGGAATCCGCGCCCGGCCGGAAGCAGGGCAAGAACCGCACTACCCAGAAGGCAGCGGGCGCGGCGCTGGGGGCGGGGCTTCCGGGTCGCGGGCCAGCGTCCGCTCTGGCGCCACGGTTCCTACCCTGGGACGGGGGCGGTGGCAGCGAAACCTGCGAATCGGAGCCGCAGGAGCCGCGCCCTACGACCGGATGGCGGCGCGGGTGAGTGGCTGTGGCCTGGCCGGCGGCCCTGGCGACCCTCGCTTCGTCGTCCGCCTGGGAGTCCCGGGCCTGAGGTGGTCGCGCCCGGCCGCCTGCGGGCCGGGGCTGGCAGGGCTGTTCTCGCTGAGCACCGCGCGCGCGGGGCCGGCGGCCTCGGGACACCGCGCACCGCCGTCCGCCTGCCTCTTCCTGGGGCCGTGTCCTCGAGCAGGGCCTCCCGCCGGTTGGACTCCCCGCTTCCTCTGCGCGAAGCAGGAGTTTGACACTCCGGGGGCTGCAGGCTGCCCGCGCGGCGCTCTTCCACCGTCGGGGTCAGAGGAGCCCTCCTTCCCCAGGAGGAGTTGAGGTTTGAACTTTAGAGAAGCGTGGGAGGCAAGGCGGAAAGCAAGTTTTATTTAAAAATGGTAACAGACTTCTCCCGGGAAGGGAAGGGGGCCAAGGCTGGTGTCGGAGAAGTGGGCGTGTCCTGCCCCTTTCATACACTTTAGGGTTTCTTTGTTCTGCCCTCTTCCCCTTTCTCTCTCCTTCCTGCCTACGTGGCTGGGCCTGGGAAATGCTGGTGGGACGGCCAAAAGGCGAGAAGCAGGCAGACGGGGAAGGGCCCGATGGAGTGATCCAGGCAGGTCACAGCCCAGGAGGCGCTAATTAACAACCTTTACAGCTCCCTGCAGGAAGGACAATTCCTGGGACAGGTTACCTTAGCAACAGGTTGGAGCCAGAGCAGGTTATCTTGCTAACGGTGGAGGAAGGGCTCTGGAGGTATGGACATTTCAATCCCCCAGAGGCGGCCTTCTACTCCCCAAACCCAGACTAGCCTCATCTTCATGATCCCATCGGGTTACCTATCTACACTGACTGCTCTTCCTCCGCCCCTCCCCCAGCATCTTGTCTACATCAGGGACGGGCAGTTAGCATTTTTGGAATCTCTGCTTTGGGAGGGCAGAAAAGGTAAGCTGTCAAATCTACCTTTCTTTAGGACAAATGGAACTGAGTGGCCCTGGACAATAGTGAGTCAGCCTTCCTGCTTGAAACATTTAGTCAGAGGTAGAAAGTGAGTACAGGAGCATCGTGTCCCCATGAACACAGGAGGTCCTGGGTTACTCCCAGGCATCTCTGTTACCGTGTAGATCCTGATCATTTTGTGGACTTTTTTTTTTTTTTCACCTCTTTCTTCATGTCAGACTCTTTCCAGTGCCCCTCCCTTGAAGAGGCTGTCACTGTTTGCCCCATCTAATGTTAACCATAATCTCTTCGTTTTCTTCCCTTTAATCCTTGTGTTCTGAATCTTTAGGTTATCTGACATTGTCTTACTCATTTATTTAGTTGCTTATTTATTCCAGCCCTTGCATGTGTCAGTGCTGGTTACCACTCTGTCCTGACTGGACAGATGCTTTATTCTCAGGAAATGAGTGATAAATGAACAGGGCCTCCTGTCCAGGCTCCCCACCCCAGCAGAGCCTGAAAGGCTGTCCTTGATATAGCTGATCTTTCAGCCACCTGTGTTCCCTCCTCTTCTACTATCCCCTGGCTCCCTGCATCCAGCCAGAGTCCTGAGTTTGCTGTGCTCTTTCCACTGTGTGGCCTTTGATCTTGTGCTTCTCTTGGTCTGGGACACTGTCCCAGATGGCTGAGGAGCTGCTGCTCCACACCCTTTCAGACCTAGGATAGTCTTTGCCTCAGACCTAGGATAGTCTTTCCCCGGACATTTCATTATTGGTAGTCAGACCAGGGAACTTGCTTGGATCCCAGCTGTCTGAATTCAGTTGCCTGCCTACAAAGAAATAAACAAACAATGAAAAAAGGAAAAATGAATTTGACACAAAATTTGGCCAAACCAGGGAGAAGCAGTGAGCTTGCTTGTCTGCTGGTCCCATAGAAGCAGTTACAACTTAGACAAAACCCAGGAGATACACACACACAGACCTACATAGGCTGTGCCAGGATCAGGTAGAGGGTGGTGATTATTCTCAGCACCAGGCGGTTCAGTTCTAGTCTTAGCTGAGGTAACCTGCCACCACCACCACTTGCCCATCTTCAGGCAACTTGGTGAAGTCTTTTGCCAGGTGTTATAATCCTGCCTCTGCTTCTCAAATGTGGGTCTGGGGGTGAGTCCAAAGCTGCCTAGCCCCACCATGCTGGCAGTGACATGGAAGTGATGATGGGATTTATTGGGGCCGTGGGAAGATTAATAAAAGTTGCACAACACATCAAGTTCTTACATATACAGCACACTCCACTTTTTCCTTCAGCTCAGAACTGCCTGGTACCCAGAGAAGTGATTGTTGTGTTGATTTGGAAATTGAGGCTTAGAGAAAAAATAAGACATCCTCATCGGCCACACAGCTGGAAAATATCAAATTTGAGGTCCAGTTCTGGCTTCAGAGTTGTGGACCTCTCTTTGCTTTATCAGAGTGCAAAGCTTTTAACTCTGGCAGGCACACAGTGAGGACCAGTAGGGCTCAACTCTGCAGCTGCTATTCCACTGGGAATGTTACTACATTCCTCTGTCGACCCAGAGTCCTTCCTATCTGCTGTCTGCTTCCCACCATCCTCACAGGATTCCTTGTCTATCACTTCCATTGCTTTCTCATAGGAAGCTTTTCTCTCAGCCACAATTGCATTATGTCCAAAGGCTACCTCTCCCACCTTGAGCCCTGCACAGAGCTCAGCCCTCAGGAGGCCTTGGCATTCAGGCCTGGATCTCTACCTTCACCATTGACTGAGTGACTCTGATCCTATCCACCAGTATAAGGCTAATGGCTCTCCTTCTGTTTGACTTTCCAGGTGTTGGTGACCTTCAAGGATGTGGCTGTGACCTTTACCCCAGAGGAGTGGCGACAGCTGGACCTGGCCCAGAGGACCCTGTACCAGGAGGTGATGCTGGAGACCTGTGCTCTCCTGGTCTCATTGGGTAATGACTCACTGCTCACCCCTGGGGACTCCAGGCTCCTTGACTTTCCACTGAGCAGGAAGGTCACAGGCACTGCTCTGCTCACTACCCTGTCCATCTCCTCCTGCCCTAGTCTCCATCAGGTATTGTTGGGGTAGAAATGTTTAGAAACCTGAGTTTCTAAACACAAACCCTCACCCCGTTGCCTGGCACACTCTGTCCTTAGCCCCCGATCCTCATTCCAGATTTCATGAAGGAAAGCTGCCTGGCCCAGTTGGGAGGAGTTGGCTCTGCCCACAGTCCTGCTGGCATGGTGGTGGGTGACAAGGTGTCCTAAGGGTGGCACTGAGTCAGACAGGCCCCAGGTGTCCTTTCTATGCCTGCATAAGTCCTTGGTCTCCTGAGGCTGGGCCTTAGTCCTCCATGGGTCCAGGAGATCTTAACTTTATTTTGGATTAAGCTGAGCTATGAAATGCATTTGATTGTATATATGTAACAAAATGGACCAAACCAGCTTCTCTTGAAAAGAGAACCACCTCACTTCTGTGATGCTGTGGCATGACTGACTCCAGGCTGTGTGCACTGTGGTGTCCTCAAGGGTCTCAGGTCCCTGTTCTCTTTCCTGTGTGGTGGCCATCTGTATCCTGCATCAGACCAGCTCCTGGTAGGGATACAAGGTGCTGCAACAAGCCCCTGGTTCAGCCCTCCCTTCCCACATGAACACAGGCACTCTCACCACGAGGACCCAGCTCGGCTGCCTGTGGGCCTCAGATTGCTGATGATCAGGGATGCCACTTGCCAGTGTATTTCAACCAGAGGTTTTCAACTCTCTCTGCGCCCCATATTCTTCTGGGAGCATTTCAGAAGTTTTGCTGCCCAGCCTTGCTCTGAAGTTTTGTTTCTGTTGGTTAGGGTTTGATTCTGGAGAGAAAATGTGAGAGCCAATGGCACAGTTGATTGGAACCCCCTTTGGGAGGCAAGGGCTCTGCTCAGCAGTGTCCATGGCTGTATGAGCAGTGTGCAGCTGGTAGTGTCCACTGTCGCAGGTGGAAGCCGGGCGGTGGGCATTGTGTGGTAGGCAGCAGTGCCCTGTTTAGCAGCGTAGCCCAGGGTTGGGGTCCACACCTGTTGTCGTCTTTGTTATAAAATACTGTTGACTGGGGTGGCGTAAACAACAGGAATTTATTTTCTCACAGTTCTGGAGGCCAAGGTCTGAAATCAAGTTGCCAGCCCGCTTGGTTGCTGCCCAGGCCGCTTCCTAGTTGAAAAATGGCTGCCATCTCATGAGTCCTTACCTGGTGGAAAGAGATCTCACTTTTTCTCCTCATAGGTCACATTCCTGTGAGCTCAGGGCCCACCCTCATGACCTCATTAACCTTAGTCATCTCCTGAAGACTTTGTCTCCAGCTGCAGTCACACTGAGGGTGCGGGCTTCAGTGTGTGTTTTGGGGAGCACGGTTCAGTCCACAGCAATGCCCTGGGTTTTCAGGTCTCAAGGCAACATTCTGCTTACCTTGCTGCTTCCCTCGTGGTCTCACCCCTGTCATGGAGTGCCAGGAAGGAGGGAGGTTTATTCTTCTCATAGAATCACCCTGTCCTACTTCCATTCTGCCACCAACAGGGCATCAGGTTCCAGAGCTGGTCTGCCTGCTGGAGCATGGGCAGGAGCGGTGGACAGTGAAGAGAGGCCTCTCCCGTGGCCCCTGTGCAGGTAGGCAGCCAAGAACTGGCCAGGTGGGGTTTCAGGGACCACTGCCTCTGAGCTGCTGGGTAGAACAGCTTGTTGTGGCCTCCTGGCTTCCTGTGCATCGGCAGGTGAGCACTACACCACGGTCATTCAGAGATCCAGGTGCCTTTAGTGTGACTGGGCAGCTGTAGCTTGCTCTGACATTACCCAGCTGGGAGGGCGTGTGAGAGGAAAGGGAGAGGTAATGGCTCGAGTACACATGCTTCACTTGCACATTCTCGACTACTCAGGCCACAAAACATGGTTTGATTTTGTGCCCTCAGAGAGGAGTGAATGGGTTGGTTTGCACTACCTCAGACTGTGCTGGAAAACACCAGAGAGGGCACGTGCTGGTGATGTAGGTCAGTGGTAGTGTGCTTGACATTATGAGCCTGAGCTCTATACCCGGCACCATGCACAAAAGGTTTTGAAAATCATAGTGAAAATGATTTCTTTGTCATTAAGCTGCTTGAGGATACACATGAATAATGTGTGACACTGCTAAGAAAGGACCTTCCCTTCCCTTGATAGTACTGTCCACACTGTACTACATCCCACTCTTCCCCCTTCGCCCCTATCCATCCATCAGACACAAAAGCAGCCCTTGATACCATATCATCCTGCCTTTCTCGCCCTGAAAAATACCAGGGTGGCATTGGACCTTTTCTGCCACATCTGTGCTGGAGAAAGTGGCTGAATCGTCCACCTGATGGACTGGCATCACCACCAGGTCATGGTCTCCCTGGTTGTGGTTCAGAGGCCTTCCTCACTGCCCCCCTCAGTCTCAAAGGCACCCCACGCTCATTGTGACCCTCAACATCATGCCCATCCCTCTCTCCCCTGCTGAGAGGGCCTGACACCCCAGACAGGCCCCACCTCCTCACTCAGATCCAGCACCCCAGCCCATGTCTCGTGGTCTCTTGCCTGGTGGTGGGGAGGCTCCTAATGGTCACCACATCTGCTCTGTGCCTGGGCCAGCCCTTTCCTGCTCTGGCTCCTACCACTACTCAGGTCCAAATCTTTACCACTTCCCCAGCAGATGGTGTCTCAGCACATCCCCCCTTCATGTTAGAAGTAAGGTGTGTGCTCATGTTTCCCACTCTTGACCTTTTCAGGGTTCATCTGTGCCGCTCTCATACCTCATTCCCTGTCTTCCATGCTACATCAGACCTTCTGTGTTCTCGGGAACTCACTTCCCACCTCACCTTCTGCTGGGTCTTCTCCCTTCTCCTCCACCCCCTCCCTGGGGGCTCACCTTCCCTCCTGCCTTCCACTGGGCCCGAGTCTTCCTCCTCTGTTCACTAGGTTGCTTACACGTGGAGGGAATGAGCACAAGACATTCTCCATCCAGCACTGAGGGAAAAAATGTGATTCTGCAAACAGAACCACGGTCCTTGAAAGAGTGGGCTCGTTTCTGGAAGATATGCATATACTTGGCTTCCGTGTTTTTGTTTGAAATTTCTTTAGTCTTTAAAAATCTGTTGTAGACAATGACAAGCACAGGTCTTAAGGGTTCAGTGTTAGTTTTCCTGTGCCTGTGGACAGGCATGCCCCCTCCTGGTGGGGGTCTAGGTCACGTGTCGTGCCGCGTAGGCTCCTGGTGCTCCTCCCATCAGCAGCTCCCTGTGGTGGCAGACATGGCCTTGATCCCTGCAGATGAGTTCTGACTGGCTGTGGATGGAAGTAAAAATGTTTTATTCTGGTCTTCGCCTTTGTGATCAGGTTGATCCTGTGTGCTGTGACACTAAAAGCATCAGAGGGAGTTCTGTGGGCCTTCCTGGTGTTCACATTGTCAGGACACGTGGAGAAGGTGGCCGTGAATATTCAGTGGATGTAATGCTCCCTTCGCCCGTGTGTACCCTGGAGAGGAGGCCTGAGCCGTGAGGTCTGTGCTGGCTTACGCGGAACGACCAAGTGTCTCCCCAGAGCAGCTGCACTCTTGGTGTTTTGTGGGCAGTTATAAGGGGGCCATTGCACTGGGCCCTCCTAAACATGGTACCGGCCACTCCGCTCCTTGGGGCACAGTGCTGCGGTTCCTCAGAGCACAGCAAGGGTGCTGCTCATCCTGCCAGTGCACTGAGAGCCCACAGTTCAGCATCAGAGTGCACTGAGTACTCTGTTGCTTTTCCTCAGCCCTGAGGGCTGCCTGGGGCTGGTGCCTCTGACCTCCAGGCGAGGACGTCCAGCCTGGGTGGAGGCCCCGTCAGCCCACTGCAGGGGCAGGTCTGAATGCAGCACCCTCTGCATGCCATCACCGAGTCATTTTTATCATTTGTTCTCACGTGTCCTCCGTCCTGTGCTGGGCTCTTCGTCCCCTCTAACACTAGCCTCTCCTTCAGTGTTGGCTTCCCCAGGCACCTGCTGCCCATTTCTTCTGAGTCTTCAAAAGAAACTCTAAGGGAAAACCCGCCCTTGCTTATCCCCCAGCTGGCACCCACCCTGGTTTCTCCATTAGTACCCAGCTCCTGGGACACCTTTTGGGAAGTCTCCCATGGCCTTCCCAGGCTTGTTAGGTGCCACTCTCCTGCATGGTCACGACACCAAGACATCGAGTCTTGGACCAAATGTGCCCAGACTGTGTCAGGCCCTGCCTTCCCTTCCCTCCCTGGACAGGAAAGAGGAGCTCCACTCTAGTTCCCCTGTCCTGGCCCAGTCTGCCCTTTTAATGATCTCATGGGTCCAAAGACTCATGGAGAACAGTTGGGGACCTGGGTCATGAGATGTGAAGCAGCAGGTGTTGGGGTGCCCTTGGGTCCTCACTTCCCCACTCAGGCTTGTCTTCTTTCTCCTCTGTTGCTTCACTGGGCATCTCCCCTTTGTGTATCCAATTCCCTTCAGGTGACAGAGCACAGTTTCAGACCAGAGTGTCAACTGCTCATCTATCCATCTTGTCGGAGGAAACCTTGATCCAGGGAGGCCGGACTCGGGCATCTCCGAGGGACTCCAGATTGGGACACCCTTGGGATGGGGAAGGACTCTTGGAACTGTGGAAAGATCGAGCACAGCCAGGGAAGGGCTCTCCTGAGGAGCCAGAGGGAGCCCTGCACCCCAGGGCATTCCACGAACACGCCTCTCCACATGTCCTCCACGGGGGAGACTCTGGGCAGCCGGGGAGGGAAACCTCCCTTGATGCAGGATCAAACCTGCACAGATGCGTGCAGTGTGGGAAGGGCTTTAGCAGGAAGTGGTTCCTGACTCGACATCAGCAGGTGCACACAGGGCTGAAGCCCTACCAATGCAGTGCCTGTGGAAAAGCCTTCAGTCACAGCTCGACCCTCGTTCGCCACTATTTCATCCACACCGGGGAGACGCCGTACACATGCGCGGAGTGTGGGAAGGCCTTTAAGCGCAGGGCCTACCTGGCGCAGCACCGCCCGGTTCACACTGGGGAGAGGCCCTACGAGTGCACGCTGTGTCAGAGGGCCTTTGCCCACCGCTCCACTTTCATTCGCCATAGCCGGACCCACACTGGGGAGAAACCCTTTGAGTGCAGAGAGTGTGAGCGAGCCTTCAGCAGCAAGGCATACCTGGTTCAGCACTTCGTCGTCCACACCGGGGAGAAGCCCTACGCGTGCGCACAGTGCGGCAAGGCCTTTCGGTGCAGCTCGGAGCTCTCACAGCACCGGCGGGTCCACACCGGGGAGAGGCCCTACGCGTGTGCGCAGTGCGGCAAGGCCTTCCACCGCAGCGTGTACCTGGCACAGCACTCGGTCATCCACTCCAGGGAGCTGCCCCACAGGTGCCTGCAATGCGGAAAGGCCTTCAAGCGCAGGTCACACCTCCTGCAGCACCAGCGGGTCCACTCCTGAGATGCGGTTGCCCAGTCTCGGAGCCCTAGTGCAATGGACACACGGCAGAGAAAGCCCTCGAGTGCAACGAAGCGGAGGAGGCTCCTCCTCTTCCTTTTGGCCAGCACTTGCTTTACTAAACACGTGAGCCGGGGCCCTGGAGAGAAGCCCCTCCAGTCAGAGATGCGAACCAGAGAGAAGTAGAGAAGGCTTTCACCAGAGGCTTTTCTCTGAGAGCTCATGCTGAGGATGGGCCAAGCCAGAAGGAACCTGCTGCTGTCCTAGGTTTCTTAGTGAGGATTGCCCCTTGGCCACGTAATAGTCACTGTGGGGAGACTCGTGGCAGAGCATCACTTGCTGGTGCTGAGAAGTCGTGCTGGAGTCAGACTTGCTTTGGGGTTTGCTCTGTGAACCTATAAAAGCCTTCAGTCACAAGCCTTCATGGTTAACCCCAGGAAGATGTCTTGGTGTGATTCAAAAATGAAGCTGGATGCAATGGCCCACACCTGTGATCCCAGCTACTTGGGAGGCCGAGGCAGGAGGATGCAAGTTTGAGGCCAGCCTTAGCAACTTAGACCCTTTCTCTAAGTAAGTAAGTAAATAAATAAATAAGTTGGGCTGGGGTGTAGCTCAGTGGTGGAGCCCTTGCCCAGAATGCCCAAGATCCTGGGTTCCAGCTCCAGCACTGGAAAAAAAACAAAATCAATAGGAGCAGCAGGTGGGAACAGGGTGAGAGAAAAGACAAGTGTCTTGGTAGCCTCCTGCAGACTCCCTCCTCGTCAGAGTTTTCTTCAGTGTTCTCAGCACGGGAGTGTTTAGGAGGCAGTCTCTGCACTTTGCTTTCTATACCATTCACTGCCGTCCTGTGGCAGGGGAGCTATGTGGTGAGGGCAGCCTCCATTCACTGGAAACCCTTGTTCCAAATCCCTGCCCAGAAGCTGGTCCTGTGTGACAGGGAGGTTTGAGTCACGAATGGCCACAGTGCGATGTGCACCACCAGTCCGCACAAGGCCTTAGCTCTTAACAACAAGCTCTTCGTTCATGTGGTGTTAACTCCCAGCACTCAGGCCTCCTGACTGCATGCACTCGCTGGTTTTTTGTATTTTCTGGATGGCAGGATGGTCAGTCACCTTGTACCTGTTCAGCCGATCTCCTCCCATTGCTGTTTCTGGGACTTCTCAGCCCCTGTGCAGGGGGTGCTTCCCAGGCCCCCCAGCAGTTGATCAGGGGTTGAATTGTAGCTAAAATAGGTCTAAGGCACTTCACAGTGGCCAGGAGAGTGCACATGGGGAGGGGCCTTGTCCAGCTGTGGGTGCTCAGAGAAGTTGCTGCAGGACGACATGCCTGGTGTTTTAGCCAGTGAGCAGGACGTTCCCTGCAGGCTTTCATGGGTTCCACAGTTAACTACCAAGCGTGGCAACTTGAAATCACTCCTGTGGGACTTTCTGTGAATTAGTTTTGAAACTCCGTGAGATAATCAGTGTTGGATTATAAGTGTGTTGTATGAAAAGCACAAGGTCTTCATGTCCTCCCTTGAGCCTCCCACAGCCTCTTCAGAGGCCACATCAGTGCTGCACATTTCCATAGGGGCACGTTCTTTCGTGTGGTGTGTATGCAACATGTTCTGTGAGTTAAGGCTGTTTGTTTTGGGGATTGTTGCATCACTTCCTGTTTTTTCTCCCCTTTCTCTCTGGGAGGCTGTAGGTGTTGTGCCGTGGTTGTGCATGCACTGAGCTTCTGGGTCCAAGCAAGTTGTGGAAAGTCCTCCAAAAACATCTTTTGAGGAGGAGTCTGTGCAGGCCTGGGGACCTGGCCCCCAGTTTGTCCCTAAAACAGGAGTGATGTTTCCCTGGATGAAGGACACCCTGGGCTTGTTCTCTCACATCCAGCTCTTGCACAGAGTCTTCCTGTGTGTTCAGGGCAGGGACCTCCCAGGAGCTTGCCGTGGTGAGGGCAGGAGGCTCAGGGGACTCGGCCTTGCATCACACAGCCACTCAGGCTGGGTCCCCAGAGAAGGGTCCCCGTGACTGCATCATGGGTCCTGCCCCTGCGCAGGGAAGGAGCTTACTGTCTAGCGTAGGAAGCACTCATGATGAAACAGTTTCCAAAAGTTAGCCCAACCTCCTTTTGTTAGCCATTTTTAAATCAGTAAAAGTTTCAAGGGCTGCTTTCTAGAGCATTCATTTCTGGATTAATTGAGCTGAAATACATGTTCATGCTCATAATCCAGTCTCTTTTTGTGTTGTATTTAATGGACAGGTCAGGTCACAAGTGCTCTGCTCTTGCAGAGCAGTCAGTGGGAAGAGAGAGGTGGGAGTGGGACCCCCAATGACCGTCTGGCAGCCTTCCTGACTGCTCTCCAGTTGGTGGACTCCACAAAGAGGAGGTAGGAAAGGAGCCAGCCAAGCAGCCTGCAGAGACACCCTCGCAATGGTAGTGTTGGTGGGTGAAGGGGAAAGTGCTCGGGAGGTTCCTCCTGCAGCCACTCACTGGCCCCTGGGTGTGGGGTATGAAGAGGGTGGGGCTGTCACAGCATTCCCCCCTGGAGAATCTGATCATGTGGACTTCATGTTGAACATTTCCAGGAATCACTGAGGGAACACAGCATGTCATGGAGCTGGAACAGTGAAGGAAGGCTGCAGAGCGATGGGAGTGTGTGGAGGATGCAGCCTGGAGCAGTGCTAGCCGCCCTTGGTGCCAGAGCATCAGGGCTTCATCACGTCTCCAGGTTCTTCTCTTGGTTTTGTGCATTCTGGACGTTTTCCATTACATAACAGCTTCCAAAAACCTCTCCATCATTGTGTGAGTTTGTTTGATTGATCTGATGTTTTTTGTTTCAGTTTAAGACAATATCTGTTGAACTCTTTGTAATTCATTTAAAAAATCTTTTATTCCTAAACTACTTAACAGTTGTCTTGTCATCAGTAACCTCAGATTAATTCTGTCTCCAGAAAAACCAGAAGGCAAAAACTGCCTGATACATAGATTCTTCTCATCTAAACCAGTATTTAAATGTCTTATTTATTCAATCGTGTTTTTTTAAACCACCAAAGAATCAAGACCATTGTTAAGATACCAGCAACAGACACATCTGGCCCCCAGAGCCTGCCAGTGGGACTTTCAGAAATGTTCAGATCCTAGACTCTGGGACTGTGGGATTGTCCAGAACACTCTGAAGGGGTCGGCGTGCTCACAGAGGCGTGATGGGAGATGAGAGAGGAGATGCTGCACTGCAGTGTGAAGATGGAGGAGGCACTGGGCGTGGTGCTACTCACCTGTAATCCCAGCAGCTTAGGAGGCTGAGGCAGGAGGATCACAAGTTTGAGACCAACCACAGTAACTTAGTGAGGCACTAAGCAATTTAGCAAGACCCCGTCTCAAAATAAAAGGGCTGGGATGTGGGGGTGGTTAAGCACCCCAGGGTTCAATCTCCAGTACTGTAACAAGAAAAGGATGGAGGAAGGGCACCAGCCAGGCCTTTTGGGAAGCTCCAGGAGCTGGGAAAAGTGACAGGATGGTTTCTCTGCAGAAGCCACTCTTCTGTAGAAGAGTAGAAGAATGAAACATCTGGTGTGTGGTTTTTCTGTTCGGGGCTCAGGTGGAGCCGAAGCCGGGAGGCGTGGCCTCCTGTAAGTCCACCTACTATAGTGGATTCCGTTGCTGTAAACAAGTGCACAGGACACTTCCTTCCTTTTTCAGTGTTAAGTTTGCTGTAGAGTAACACCCAAATCCACTAGAAAAACATGGCTGCAGAGTCACCTTCTGACGCAGGCCTCTCGCTCTGGAGGGTCCAACCAGAGGGAAGAGTGGGGGTGAGGTGCATCTGTCTCCCACCTGTGGGGAGAGTGGCCACAGGCAGACCCTCTGGGTGGACATTTGGCTTTGGTCCTGTGGATGTGGCTGTGGCTCGCTGCTCAGGCCAGGTCCCCGGTGGGCATGGAAGGGTCAAGCGGGTGTGGGTGTGGGTGTGGGTTGCCTGCAGCACAGGTCCACGTGCTGTGCTGGTTTCAGCAGCCCCGCATGCTGGGAACCAGCACAGCCCTGTTAGCACCTCTGTTGGGCCAGGGAGACCCGACACAGCACTCTGTGGTGTAAACAGAAATCTGTTACACCTCCCAATATTTAAATGTGGTAAATGGTAAATGTATAATAAAATTCATTCAAACACACAGAATTGGACTGTATTAGATGAGAACCGAGGATTTCCAAGTGTGCTACAGTGTTTATAAGCATTTTCAATCATAGATGCAGATGCAGAAATCCAAACTAAAATAATTGGAAACAAAGTTAAATCCAATAGCTTTTTAGACTCCGAGGAACTTTTCCTTCAGAAATGAACTAAGTGCTCGATAATGGATGGTGAAATGTGGGGACATTCCCAACCTGATGAGGAGCAAGACAGCCACAGCAGCTCTACCACCTGGGCCCACAGATTCACACTGGTTCTGTCCATGACTGGAGACGTTCTGTTCATGCTCAAACGCCCACATGGCAGTTTACTGGAGAAGTGCCACATAGCCACACAAACGTTAGACTTGTCAGGGCACAGACATGTGCTAGGCAGGTCACAAACAGCAGATCTCCTGGGCAGGGAAGACGCTGCTCTAAAAACAAAAGTCCAGCAGGGCCAGCGTGTGCGCCTCAATCTCTGTCGGACAGTCGGAGAAGCGGCCTGAGACTCACAGGTCATAACCACTCAGTTCAGCTGACTACGTGAGTTTTGTGAAGAAATGGGGGCTCTAGAATGCCTCCTGCTCCCAGAAAGGGAGAAGTGAACTTGCCCTTCACTGAGGGCCTCGGGAGAGGGTTCTAATCAAATGGAACCAGTGTGGCTAGAGGAGTGGGGAGAGGACGAGAGAGTCAGCACTTGGCGAACAGGGAATGAGAACAAGGCATTTAAAAATCTAGGTACAGATTTAAAAATCCAGTGCAGCTCAGTGGTAGAGCACTTGCCCAGCGTACATGCATAACTTGAGAAATGCAAAGCCACTATTTAGTCTTTTCACAGTACTTACTTTGGCATCGTATTTGAGTGTCTACATGGGAGAGGGAGGACTTGTTCTCCGTGTGGCCAGAAGGGCTGTTCTCTTGTAACAAATGCAGAAATCAGAGAGCCCCTTTCATAAAGTGTGTTCTCAGGAGCAATGCAAGGTCACACCCCAGGCACCCAGTACCCTGCTCCAGTGTCTTACATTCCAACACGTCTGCAGCCTGCAGCCTCAGTGGATGCTGTGAAGCTCAGGCAAATGGCGGGGTGCATGTCCCTCAGGAGGTGAACAGGAGGTGTGGGCTGTCCCAAACAGGTGGCTGAGGATGGCAACCTGCCTGTTTCCCCAGCAACTGGCTTCCTACATCTGTAAAGATACTTTGTGTCCAAGCCAGAAAGCATTAATATGTTACAGAGGACAGGCATGCTGGGACTCCCGGGATAATATGAAACTTCCCTGTGGTAAGCACACCAGGTGTCATTTGCTTCTGGGACAGTGGTGCAGGGAGCCCTCTGTAGTGCAGAAGGGGTTCCTGGACATGAGGTGCAAGTTTGGGGTTCCATGGCTCTGTTTCCTTCTGGGGCCATAGTTACAGGGACAGGGTCTCCCCAGGGAATTATGATTAAAACCTGTGGAGTGTGAATATCCCTGAAAGCTATTAATAAGGGGCATGTTATTAAAAGTTAGCTCAGAAAGCAGCTCTGGAAGCATCTGTAGTGTGGGGTGAAACCATGTTTGCAGTGAAGACTGAACAGTAAGAATGAAGCTGACACATGGCTGTGAGGAACTTGGCAACCCTCTGCATTTCACCTCCAAAATTTGATTCGAATTCCTCTGCATTTCACCTCCAAAATTTGATTCGAATTCATACTGAAACCACCAAGGAATATCCACCAGAGATAGTAGTCACCAAGGGCAACTAGAGAGAATGGCCAAGCAAATTAACATTGGAGTGGACGGGGGAGGGCAGGAAACCTGAAGACCAGGATGGGATTGCCAAATGTCTTTGAAAGGAACTTTGAAGAGCATGGGCAGACCCATGGTGGAACAGCCACTGGTCCCAGTGTGGAAGGGAATGGAAGATGTTTTTCTTCAGTGTTCTCCCTTTTCCTGGGCTTACACAGGAGACTAGACTGGACTGGATTTGGTTTCCTCTCTCCTCCCCAGGCCCCTGAGGCCCAGAAACCATCACTAGGCAGCTGTTCAGGGAAGATCAAGGGGCTCAGCACACCCTGAGGATGCTTCTGCCGCTGTAGCTGCTGGCAAAGGGCAGCCTTGCACCCGTAGTTCTGGGGAGCAAACTGGCCTTCCCCCTCCTTCCTTCATTCCTGGGGCCAATAGTTCAGAGGCTCACAAAAGGCTCTTGGAAGAGCAAGGCCACCATAACAAAGAAGCAGAGTCTTGTGTGAACAACAGAGGCCTAGTCTTTACCAGGTCTGAAGGTGGACGTCAGATCAGGTGTGGGCATGGTTGGCTCTGTGGAGACCTCTCCCTTGGTTTGTAGGTGGCACCTTCCTCATGTCTTCCCTGTGTCTTTTCGTGAAAAGATACCAATCATTGCTACTTCGGCAGCACATATAATAAGTTGGAATGATACAGAAAAGATTAGCATGGCCCCTGTGCAAGGATGGCACACGAATTTGTGATGCAGTCCATGTTTTTTTTTAAAAAAGACACCTGTTAGATTGGATTAGGGCCCGCCTATTTCACCTCAATTTTACTTTACCTTATTAAAGGGCTATCTCTAAATGTAGCCACATTCTGAGATCCCTCGAGTTAGAATTTCCACATATGTATTTTGAGAGGACAAAATTCTTCAAATAATGAGACACCAAACAGCGGAAGAGTCGGGGATCCTCTTCCCAGCTTCAGGGGAGCTTGGAGCTGAGGGCAGAGAACCCTGGGAGGTGCCTGGTGAGCAGCCCAAAGGTGGAAACCAATCTTGGAAAGTCTTGCCTGCTGGCCATGGCAGGAAGTGACTTGCTTCCTGCTGTAAAGAGAAGGGAATCAGGGCAGAGTTGGGGTAGCTCAGGGTGACCCAGCTGCTCAGCTTAGGCAGCAACCTCCTGAGCTGGGCCTCAGTGAGTTGGGCAACCAGGAAAGCCTTGCGGTGGCCACATGCACTGCAGTATGGAGATGAGCAGGGTGATTGATTTCTGAACTGAGATCTATGCTCAGGCTAGAATTTGCCCATAAAATGGTATAGGGAAGGCAAAGACCAGATGAACAAAAATATTGTGGACTATGGAACTCCTCCAGGTGCTGGTATGAGTACTGACATGTGGAAGCCAGTGTGAACTCCTGGAACTGATGGCTGCAGACGCACCTGCAGGAGGAGACAGGTCACACAGCTGACATGCCGCTCTCAGGCAGCCCTTGAAATATGGAAAATGTCACTGCAAACCAAGGGACCAAGAGCAGTGGGATCCACTCTGAAAAGACAACGTACACTTAAAGGAACTTTGAGTAAGCTGGGGGCATAACTCAGCTGGTACAAGCTTGCCTAACATGCACAAGGCCCTGGGTTCAATTCCCAGCACCACCACAAAAAAAAGAAAAGAAAAGAAAAAAGAAACTTGGAGTAAAGCCGGGCGCGGTGGCGCACATCTGTAACCCCAACACTTGAGAGGCTGAGGCAGGAGGATCGCGAGTTCAAAGCCAGCCTCAGCAATTTAGCAAGGCCCTAAGCAACTCAGTGAGACCCTGTCTCTAAATAAAATACAAAATAGGACTGGGGATGTGGCTCAGTGACCAGTGCCCCTGAGTTCAATCCCTGGTTCCAAAAAAAAAAAAAGAAACCTGGAGTAAGAGTTAAAGACAGAGAAAAATAATTTAATATCAATATCCCATCAGACTAATATTTAATATACTTTAAAAATGCAAAATACCCTTCATTATTGACTTTTAGGGTGGTTTGAGTTAAAGTAGCATGAAGGAAAGGCTGGGTCGCAGACTGCATTTTTGATGAATGCAGAACTGCTTATGGAGTATGTAAAGTTGTTTTGGAAGAAAGAAAAGACATGCAAGGAAGTGACAAAGGTGGAATCAAGAACAATTAAAAGACTCATAAATTTAGTATAAATAACCACACTTGGCTCTTGACATATAGAATATAAATACAGAGTTTATGCAGAAAAATTAAAACAATTTGCACAAAATATGTGAAATTTTTTAGATGTTAACACTGAAGAAAAAAAAATCCCAAAGTAGGCTTTATTTACTACAAGGAAACACTTGAATCTTTTAAAACTCAGCTTTTTCCACTCAAAAATTTTTAGGTGAAAACAGAAAAAATATTTTGTGAATATTAGAATCTTAATGCTAAACATTACAAATTAATAATATATTTTCATTTTGGAATAAGATTCTCTTATAAAAATGAAAGTTTGAAAATAAATTAAGCAGGTAAAGCTTGAACTAAATACTTTATAAATAATTTTGAAAAAGGACATTTCACCCAAAGTTTGGACCCTTTGCTGGCCAAATAGAAGTCCATATTCCTTGGCCTGTCCTAAGAACCTGCCTCGCTCTGCTCTTCCTCTGCTGCTCTTCCATTCCTGTGCACTCTGAGCAGAAGCAGTTTCTCCAGCCATCAGGAGCTGCACGTCTTCTTCACACAGGGTTTCTCCGGGTGGACTTTTCTCTGTCAAAAAGAAGAAGACCTGGTTATGCTTAAGTGATACACATTTAAACCCAGAATGCCTCCATGAATCTTCGTAACACCCAGGTGGTAGATCCCCTGACTCCCTACACTTTGGACTTTCCTTCCAGTACTCTCCTTGGTATTTCCTTGAATATCTGCGTTAAGCCCAATACCAACTGAGTGAGCTTTTACAACTAAATATATAATGTTTAGGGTTTTCGGTTTAGTCTTTAGTTCTCTTAGGAAATTCAGGTGGAAGGGATGCTGATGTCCGTATTTGTCCTGATTTCAGAATTCCTACCATGGGATAGTTCACAAAATGTTATCAAAGGTTGAAGTAACTGCATGTGAGGAGGAAAATGAACTCACAGTGCTTGGGCTATCAGAGAAACAGTTTGTCCTTGCCCTGTAGTAACTGCAGAACTGAGAGGCGAGGATGTCACTGATGATGAGCACAAAGGGGCTGAGGGCTGGGAAGCATGAGGCCACCAGCACAGGGCTGCTCACGACCCACTGGCCTTGGTTTGCAGCTAGAGTCATCCACATGGTCAAAATGGTGTAGACTGAGTAAAAGGAAATGTAGGGGCTCACCAGGACAAGGGTGGGGCGTGTGGCTCTGGCCTTGTGGGAAGGTCTGGGGCAGAGGACGTGGTTGTGAATGTGCTGGACTCACTGCTGAACCTGTGCAGCATGAGGACCATGGAGCCACTGGCCCAGGCCATGAGGACCAGACTCATCAAGTCAGGGGGAAAATATAAGTCTGAATATAATGAACTGTGTTCCCCTGGCATTGACCAGGAACAGTAGCCATGATTGTTTTTCAGAGTAAAGTTTTTGCTATTCAATTGGCCATTCACTAATACAGCAACACATGAATTTATCAGGAGATGCAGTATCCAGAGAGGAAACAGCAGAGGCTGATGAACTTTGGGGATTGAATCTTGAGCGTGATCCACCTGCAAAGATGTAGGTTGAGCTTAATGGCCTGGAAGCCATTGAGGAGGCAGAGAGTGCTGAAGGACACCCCTGTGGACACTCTGTGAAAACAGAAGACAAGTTTACATCCAGCATCACCCAGGAAATATTTCCATCCAAAAGCCACTATTGTTTGGGGGATCCCTTTGAAGAACAGGACCAAGGAGTTGGCTATGACCAGCTGGCTGAGAATTAGGTCTGTGGGTCTCACCTTGTTTCCAGTGAGCAAGGAGAAGCTGTAGAAACAAAGGAGGGAGGAATTTCCAAGGATCCCAACTCCAGTCTGAGCAAGGAACATAAATCCCAATTCCAAATTTCCAGCATCCATTTTTATGTCAGCATCTAGAGGGTGTTGATTTCAGCAGAAGTCAGGGAATCAGTGAGAAAGAAGCAGAAGTGAATGTGTGACCATCGTGATGGAGAGTGCTTTCCTGTGCGTCTTCACTCATACATCCTTACTTTAAGTAGGCACAGACTCTGTATGCTTCCATGTGCCGAGGTGACTCACTGAAGAACTGCAGTGGAAACAGCTTGGGCTCTGCCTGCCAGGATCTGGGAGAAGGAGTGAGAGCTTGAGGTGGCCACAGACCTCTACCGTGACTCAGGTCTGAGTTGAGCTCTCTACACAGATCCTTCAGTGTGGCCTCAGAATCCTTCCACCTTGACTGAGGAGTTAGGAAAGGGTTTGGGCATCACAAATTTTGTGTTTGCTGTTGGGTGTTTTGCAAGACAGACCAGATGAATGCTTAAAACAGCACTTAGCTGAAATGTCATGCTGGGGTACAAAATGCATACAAGGAGAGAACTCAGACGTGACAGGCGCCCCAGTTCCCCAAGTGGCATGGTCTGAAGCCACTGACAGTCTGTGTTAACAATTCCTGATTTTAAGATAGCTCCTGTCACCACTTCACACTAACTCACAGGCTAAGCCCCTCCAACATCCCCTTCCACAGGCAAATGAAACTTCCAATGGTAGTGTTTAGGTTTCTCCAAATGGAACATGTGTGAAACTGTGCTATGATATTTATAGACTCCTCTCTACTTTAAAAAAATTCACTTATGAAATTTCTTAGTCCCAGTGAACTCCGGGGTTTGTTTGTGGAAGTTTGCCTACTTACGAGGTTCAGGAATGCATAGCATGACGGGCTTTATGGATTTCCTTCAGTGAACAGCCCTGGTCCTCACCTCCTAAATATGCTGTTCTGGGGAAAGTAGAAGAGTACACTTATAGGGGGAGAAATCCGATAAGATGGTAGGATAAGAATGAAATTTTACAGAATTTCCTTGTGTGGTAGTTTTGACTTGATACAAATTTAAGCATTTTATATAATGTTTAAACAATGTTAGATCATAATGTCATTTTAAAATCCTAGAATCAAAAGCAAAATG
Source organism: Glaucomys volans (assembly GCA_020662805.1). Lineage (NCBI taxonomy): Eukaryota > Metazoa > Chordata > Mammalia > Rodentia > Sciuridae > Glaucomys > Glaucomys volans. The sequence goes on from JAJEJO010051400.1 coordinate 157,790, forward strand.
AAAATGTGTAAATAATTGAATGTTAGCTTGAGATCTATGCAGAAAAAAAAAGACCCCTTCAGTGGCTTTAAACCAAGTGGGGAGCTGGACATGGTGGCACACACCTGTAATCCCAGCAGCTTGGGAGGCTCAGGCAGAAGTATCACAAGTTCAAAGCCAGCCTCAGCAAAAAGCAAGGCCCTAAGCAACTCAGTGAGACCCTGTCTCTAAATAAAATACAAAATGGGGCTGGGGATGTGGCTCAGTGGTGGAGTGCCCCTGGGTTCAATCCCCAGTACAAAAAAAAAACACCAAGCGGGGTGACTGTACTCACACATGTCCCCTCAATACAACCCAGAGTATCTGAATGAGGTCTGGACAGCACCAGCATCAACACCTTTTGTGATACTGCAGTAGTCTTGGAAATGTTTCCACAGGAGAATGTGGCTAATGCTCACATGGGATCTGTCTGTATCACTTCTTACAACTAAATGTGTGTCACCGATTCTCACAATAGACATTTCACTTAGAGTAGTCACACAAAACAAAAACCCCTGCAAATGTGCCTTCAAGTTCTTTCCATAATCCTAATTTGACAAAGTCCACTGATGTTGATACATTTTAAAAGCTTGAAGGGACCCTTCAAAATGGTGGATTAGAGAAGTTGTTTTCCTGGTCACTCCATGGCATGAAGCCAAGCATTCAAACACAGCTTCTGAGGAAGGTGAGAGAGGGGAACATTTCTGGGAACTTACTCTTGGATATTCAGTACAGATCAGGAAATCAGGCCATTGGGTATGACAAAATTAAGAAATCCCTAGTGCTGCTGGCTCACCAGTGGTGCTAGAAGGCACAAGCTCCCCTGTGCCAAAATAGTGGAGTGATATGTCAATTAAAGGAACCCCCAATTTCAGGAGGTCTGAAGTGTGTATGGATACAGAGACCAGAGATCAAAGACACTGCACAACTAACCTGAAAGGTGTCTTGCACAACGATATTATGCAGAGGGATAGAAAAAAAAAAACTGCCTCTCTCCCAGCTACCAGGGGAATCAGAGGAAGGAACCGTTTTGCAGCTCCAGCATGGAGGAACAGCAACTGGGGCATCTAAACAACAAATGATCCACAACACATGGCTTAGAGTGTGTCTAAGAGGCTAGAAGAAAATCAAAGGTGCAGCAGGGTTTAAACAAGGGAACCCATCAGGAAAGTACATCTGGCCTCCCTCCTCCCCATCCCAGAGCAGCCACTTGTGAGATTGGCTGCTTGAAAGTTTGTCTGGGAATGTCACACGTGGATGAGAATTTGATAGGGCAGGGGAGGAATTGAGTGAGTTCAGAGCCTGAACCCAAGAGACCTATAAACAGAGTTCATGTGTGTCTAAGGGGAACAAGAATTGACCCCTCCACTGCAGGCGTGAAACCCATGGGCCTTCCTGGGGGACAGTCTCCCAGCATGGCCCAGCAACTGCCCAACCTGGGAGGTGCACTGATTTAGAATCTTCAGATCAACTCAAGGAGGAGCCCGACGCCCACCCCCAGGAGCCCTGCATACAGGATCTCCCACCACTTCAGTGACTCCACCTCACATGACTGAGAAGAATATCTGGAACTCCAATGCAAACACTTATCTACCTTTTCATCAAGATCCTCGGCTTTATTTTAGTTTTTTTTTTTTCCTACTCACTATTCAATTTCGACCTGAATGGTTCATGAACACTTATACTTTATACCTGCTTTTTTTGTTTTGTTTTGCTTTTTGTTTATCATCCCTAGCATTTTTAAGGGAGTTACTTCTCATGGATCAATATTTTGAGAACTAAGATGTTTGATGAGAATTCATGTTTTGTACTCTTTTACTGTTACTTTTCTTTTTACTATTCATTTTTTAATTTTTATTCTATATACTTTTTTTCTCACTTATCTGTTTCCCTAAATTCTCTATCTTTTCCTCTGCAAACAGCCAACATTTACTGATCTCTATCACTCATCCTCTATTTTCTATTCTATTTTCTCTCCTCTTCCCACACAAACATCACTTCCTACACTATTTTTTTTCTACCTCTGTTCACAATTTAAAATTATACATCCACATGTAAACTTACTGTTTTGACTGTGGGCAATAACTGATCATATCATCTCTGTTTATTGTGACAATTAACACAGAAGATGCCAAAGCAGGAACTATTTGATTTGATGGTGTAGTTGTTTGCATTGATTGTTGTTACTATCTGTCTCACCATAAACTATGAGGTACTGGAAACCTTCAGAGTCCCTATAAATCCACAGGGTAGAATCTCTACTGCCTCAAAACCATAGAGTCAAATGGACAGACAACAAACAACATGAAAAAGCAAGGGAACAACCTGCCTCAAACAAATCAATGTAATTCAGTAACAGAATCCAGTGACACCACAATAGAAGAAATGGCAGAGAAGGAGTTTAGAATGTTTAAGTTAACTTGATCTGTGAGGTAAAAGATGACGTAAGGGAGAAAATACTGGAAGGAAAAGATCACTTCAATAAAGAGATTCTGAAAAAAATGATCAGAAATAATTGAAATGAAGGAATCAATAAACCAAATTAAAAATTCATTGGAAGGCATCACCAGCAGACTAGACCACTTGGAAGACAGAATTTCAGGCAACGAAGACAACATATATACTCTAGAAAATAAATCTACCATGGAGAAGATATTAAGAGACCACGAACAAAACTTCCAAGAAATATGGGATAACATGAAAAGACCAAACTTAAGATTTATTGGAATATCTAAGATTTGGGGGTATAAACCAAAGGAATGCATAATCTTTTCAATGAAATAAGATCTGAAAATTTCTCAAACCTCAAGAATAAAATGGAAAATCAAATACAGGAGGCATACAGGATCCCAAATTACAAAATTATAACAGATACACACCAAGATACATTATCATGAAAATGCTCAACATACAGAATAAGGACAGAATTTTAAAGGCCGCCATAGAAAATTTGACAGGTTACTTTTAGAGGGAAAGCAATCCAGATCTCGGCTGATTTCTCAACCTTAGACCCTTAAAACTAGGAGATTATGGGATACTATATGCCAAGTTCTGCAAGAAAATGGATGCCAACCAAGATTACTATACCCTGCAAAAATAAGCTTCAGATTTGATGATGAAATAAAAGCCTTCCATGATGAACAAAAGTTGAAAGAACACACAACTAGAAAGCCTGCACTACAGAACTTTCTCAGCAAAAATATTTCATGAAGAAGAAATGAAAAATAAAAGAGAAACGCAGCAAAGGGAGGAACTACACTAAAGGAATGGTCAATCAATGGAGAAACTAATTCAAATTAAAAAACTGGAAATAAACCAAAATGACCGGAGATAAAAACCATTCCACGATAACACTGAATATAAATGGCCTGAACTCATCAATCAAAAGATGTAAACTGGCAGATGGATTAAAAAAAAAAAAGACCCAACAATATGCTGTCTCCAAGACACTCACCTCATAAGCAAGACATCCATGGACTGAAGGTAAAAATATGGGAACAAACATATCACTCATATAGGTCACGTAAACAAGCAGGGATTTCTATCTTCATATCAGATAAAGTGAACTTCAAGTCAAAATTAATTAGAAGGAACAAAGCAGGCAACTTCATACTGTAGAAGGGAACTATACACCAAGACATAACAATCGTAAATATTTATGCCCCAAATAATGGAGCATCTAAATACATCAAACAAACTTAACAAACTCAAGAATCAAACAGATCACAACACAATAATACTGAGTGACTTTAACATACCTCTCTCACCACTCAATAGATCTTCAAAACAAAAACTAAATGAAGAAGCTACAGAACTAAAAACTACAATTAATAATTTAGACTTAACAGTCATATATAGAATATTTCATCCATCAATAACTAAATACACTTTCTTCTCAAGCATTACATGGATCCTTCTCTAAAATAGACCATATCTTAGGCCACAAAGTAAACATTATCAAATACAAATAAAAGACATAATACTTTGCATTTTATCAGATCATAATGGAATGAAATTATAAATCAATGATAAAATAAAAAATAGAAGCTACTCTAACACCTGGAAGCTAAATAATACCTACTGAATGAGCAATGGATAGAGGAAGAAATCAGGGCTGAAATAAAAAAATCCTTAGAGGTAAATGAAAATAGTGACACAACTTACCAAAATCACTGGGACACTATAATGACAGGAAAGTTCACTGCATTGAGCTCATTCACTAAAAAAACAGAAAGTCACCAATTAAATAACCTAACTTTACATCTCAAAGCCCTAGAAAAATAAGAACAAATCAATACCAAAACCAGTAGAAGACAGGATATAATTAAAATCAGTGCTGAAATTAATGAAATTGAAACATAAAAAAAAAAATTTAAAATTAGACAAAACAAAAAGTTCTTTTTGGTTTTATTTTATTTTTTAAATTTATTTTTATTCACACAGTTCATATAATCTTACATATACATAGGATAATACTGTCATAAAAAGTTGTTGAAAAAAATAAATATAATTGACTTTACCCTTAGCCAGGCTAATGAAAAGAGAGAGAAATCTCAAATTACCAAAATTCATGATGAGAAAGGAAATATCACCACAGACACCAATGATATACAGATGATAATTAGAAACTACTTTGAAAATCTATACTCCAATAAAATAGAAAATCATGAAGACAGTGACAAATTCCTAGAGACATATGACCTACCCAAATTGAATCAGGAGGACATAGAAAATTTAAACAGATCAATTTCAAGCAATGAAATAGAAAAGAAAGAAAACTTCAGACCAATAACCCTGATGAACACAGACACAAAATTCTTAACAAAATCCTGGCAAATCACCTATAAAAATGTATTAAAAAGATAGTGTATCATGGTCAAATGGTTCATTCCAGGGATGCAAGGCTGGTTCAACATACAGAAATCAATAAATGTAAATCACCACATCAATACACTTAAGACAAGAATCACATAATTATCTCAATACATGCAGAAAAAAGCATTTGACAAAAATACAGCATCCATTCATGCTCAAAACACTAGAAAAACCAGGCATAGTAGGAACATAACTCAATATTGGAGTTAAACCCAAGGCCAACATCATTCTAAATGGATAAAAATTGAAAGCATTCCCTCTAAAACCTGAAACAAGACAGGGATGCCCTCTTTCATCACTCCTATTAAATGTAGTCCTTGAAACCCTAGCCAGAGCAATCAGGCAAAAGAAAAAAATCAAAAGGATACAAATATGAAAAGAAGAGCTCAAACTATCCTTATTTCCTGATGACATGATTCTATACTTAGAAGATCCAAAGAACTCCATAAGAAAGCTTCTAGACCTCAAATGAATTTAGCAAAGTAACAGATAGAAATTAACATCCATAAATCCATTGTGTTCCTACATAGCAAATGATGAATCATCTGAAAGAGAAATCAGGAAAACTATCCCATTCACAAAAGCCTCAAAAAATAAAATACTTGGGAATCAATCTAACAGAAGGGGTAAAACATCTACATGAACACTACAGAACACTAAAGAAATCAAAAACGATCTTAGAAGATGGAAAGATCTCCCATGTTCTTAGATAGGCAAAATTAATATTGTCAAAATGCCCATACTACTAAAATCATGATATAGATTTAATGCAATTCCTATTAAAATTGAAATGACATTCTTCATAGAAATAGAAAAATCAGTCATGAAATTCATTTGCAAAGATAGAAAAGTGACACCAGAGGCATCACAGTAGTAGACCTTAAATTATATTATAGAGCTATAGTAAAAAAAAAAAAATGGCATGTATTGGCACAAAAATAGTCATGAAGACCAATGGAACAGAACAGAAGACACAGAGTCAGACCCACATAAAATCAGTGATCTCATACAAGACAAAGGCACCATAAACATACATTGGAGAAAAGAGAGCTTCAAAATATGGTGCTGGAAAAACTGGAAACCCACATGTAGGAGAAAGAAATTGAACCTCTATCTCTCACCCTGCATAAAACTCAAAGTAGATCAGTTACCTAGGCATTAGCCCAGAGACTCTGCGCCTACTATAAGAAAAAGTAGATGGGCCCAATCTCTACCATGTTGGCTTAGGAACCGACTTCCTCAATAAGAGTCCTAAAGCACAAGAAGTAAAACCAAGAATCAATAAATGGGTTGGTATCAAACTAAAAAGCTTCATCACAGCAAAGGAAACAAGAACATGAAGAGAGAACCTACAGAATGGGAGAAAATCTTTACCACTAGCACCTCAGATACGGCATTAATATCCAGGATATGCAAAGAACTCAATAAACACCACCAAAAATCACCCAAACAACCCAATCAATAAGTGGGCAAAGGAACTGAACAGGTACTTCAAAGAAGAAGAGAAACAAATGGTCAAAAATATATGGGGGCTGGGGTGTGGCTCAGTGGTAGCGTGTTTGTCTAGCACGTGTGAGGCACTGGGTTCCATCCTCAGCACCATGTAAAAATAAATCAATAAAATAAAGGTATTGCATCTATTTACAACTTAAAAAATTTTTTTTAAAAATATGAAAAATATGTTCAGCATCTCTAGCAATTAGAGAAATGCAAATCAAAACTACATTGAGATTCCATTGCTCCAGTTAGAATGGCAATTACCAAAAATACAAGTAACAATAAATGTTGGTGAGGATGTGGGGAAAAGGTAGACTTAATACACTGCTGGTGGGACTGCAAACACTCTGGAAAGCAGCATAGAGATTCCTAAGAGAACTTTGAATGGAACCACCATTTAACCCAGTCAGCCCACTCTTCAGTTTATAACCAAAGGACTTAGAATCAGCATACTACAGTGACACAACCACTTCAATGTTTACCATTGCTCAATATACAAAGCCAAGATAAGGAACCAACCTACATACCCTACAACAGATGAATGGATAAAAAAAATGTGGCATAGATACACAATGGAATGTTAGCCACAAAGAAGAATGAAATTACGGCATTTGCCAGTAAATGCATGGAACTGGAGAATATTAGGCTAAATGAAATAAGCAATCCCAAGAAAACAAAGGCAGAATGTTCTCTCTGATATGGATGCTATCCCTCAACAAAGGAGAGGAAGATTAGAAGTTCATTGGACTAGACAAAGGGGAATGAAGGGAAAGGAGGGGAGATGGGAATAGAAAAGACAGTAGAATGGACTGGACATCTTTCCTATTGTTATACATACACAACCAATGTAACTCTACATCATATACAATCACAATAATGGGATCCGAACTCAAATTACATGTATTCTATGTATGTATAATATGTCAAAATACACTCTACTGTCATGTATATGTAAAAAGAACAAGTAAATTAAAAAACAAAAGTCATTAATTAGAATTTGGCAAAAGTGACACTAAAATTCGATCTTTTTACTAAAAGCAAGGTTTAAAACTCTATTACTATTAGAGTATGAAGATCAGGGGCTAGGTTAGTGGAACACACCTGTAACCCAAGCTACTCACTAGGCTGAGGCAGAAGGATCCTGCATTCAAGGCCAATCTCAGCAACTTAGAAAGCAAAACCCCATGTCAAAAAAGAAAGCAAAGGTCAGAAATAAATAATAGTAGAGACAAACAGTATATCAAGACAATATGTAGATATGCCTTTCCAACAGTATTGTATATAATTCCAATCCACATAGTAATATTTCTAACATTCCCCAACTAATTATATAATATAAAAATTATAGAAATCAAACAAAAGAGAAAGAAAATGAACACAACGAGTAAGAGTGTTCAAAAGAGAAGGAAAAGAGAAAGTCAACAGCATAGCACAGGGAGCACCCACAACCACCCTGCCCAAGGAACACGGGCATCTGTGAGTGCTCAGTTTATTGGGAATATCTACCACAGAGCATTAAAATGCTAATACAACTAGTTCCATAAAATGGAGATGAATTTCATCAAATGATTAGAAATAAACAAGAAATGGCAATTAAAATATGAAAGGACATCAGATCTCCTAAGTGAAAGTAGTGGAGTGTGTTTTCTTCATTTGGGGTGAGGAAACCTCACCATACATGGAGCAGACCAGTGGGCATGTGAAGCAGAATTATATGCAGAAATCACACTGCACAAGTTAAAACCCAGCCTGTGAGTTTTCACTACATGGGACATGTAAGAGGATCCCTAACCTCGGCCACAGTGCTGACCCAGTAACAAGGGAGGGGCCCACATGACCAAGGACTTGGCACAGGCCTGTGTGCTTAGGGTTTTAGGATTGTCTCAGAAATCAACATGAAGATTCCAGGAACACTGAAAATAGATTTGTGCTGTTGCAATCCTAATATATTTACTTGCTAAAATTTTATTGTGGGTCAAAATACTTTCATACATTTTTTTCTTTCTTATCACAAACCATTATTAATATTATTAAGAAATTAGGGTTCATTAAGATGGCTTTAAAATTAGAAAATATTTTGTTCTTTTTTGAGTACAGAAGATACACAAGCCTATATCATACTTTTCTTTAAACTTAACTGGTTTGATTCACCACTCTTTATTCTAAAATAAAACTCATTTTTAAATATAAACATATTTTTTCAAGGTAGTTAATTATGCGATCAGACAAGTCATATCCACTTTTTTTGCAATCTTAGTTGTTTTCATTGTGATAGATCACATAACTCATGTCATGAAAATCTGAAGGAAAAAAATCAGACTAGGATGAACACAGATCAGCCTGGGGGACACAGGAGTCTGGCTGGGAAGAGCTGGTCCAGCTGGAGCTCATGCAGCTGGTGGATGACCAGCAGCTGCACCACAGGGTCACTGACAATGGGTCCCACAGAGCGAGGCTCAGAGCTCACAAACTACTTGCACAGAGAGGAAAATCGGGCTGGAATAGCCCTTCAAGACTGTGAAGTGTCCTTTCTCTGAGTTGGGGACTTGTTAAGGGAGAAGGGAAGTGCCTTAGCAGTATGATCATTCAACTTTGTACACCTGTGAGCTCTTTCAAATACCCACGAAACAATTATAATTTTACAACACTATTTAAGGATGAAGTGAGAAAATAGGAAATCACTAGTATAATGAAAATAGTTACATAACTACAACCATAAACAAAATGGGAGATGGGATTAAAGAAAGTATGGGGCAGCATTGTCGAGAAGGCTTACCAAGCAAAGTGAAGCAAGAGGAATGCAGGTCTGCAGACTTGCCACGGGAGCCTTGCGTCTGCCTGAGCCCGAGCCTGGCGGTCTTGGCACTGCTGATTGCTCTGGACCCTCAGAACGGCACTGACTCACAGGACAGAGCTCGTCATGGTCTGATCTGGGGTTCTGTGCAGACATGAGAGGAGCCACATTCAGAGCCTCCTGTCTCACAGTGGAAGCTAGACCTGGTCCTCAACAGGATTTCCACTCAGATTTTGTTTTCTGTATAAAAGAGCCATCTTCTAAATGGTTCATGTTGTCAAGGTGAAACCACTGGACATCTAAGAGACAGGTGACAGATGGTAGATACAGGAATGGATCCATTACTGTGGCAGCAGAGGTCCTTGGAGAGTAAAGAGAGTATGGATTAGTGTGAGAATGAGAAGAGCCTGGCCCCTTTAAAATCTAGCTAAATGTCAGGGTACTTTGTATTTTCAGGTTTAAGGTGGTCATCACTCGTTTTTCCTTATGCCCACAATATTTTCCCATATCTGTCTCTACACAAGGTTTTCACTTTATAACCAAGAGACAAATGAGCCTTTCACTGGTCTAAACAGGGGATATGGTTAATGGCATCCCATGGATGATAGAAAATTAGAGGCACGTTATTAAAGACTCTGTTGGGCACAGCATGCTCTGCACAGGACAAGCACAAAACAAGCAGAAAACAGCAGCAGGCACATCCACACACCTGCAGCTGCTCCCACACAGGCGCTCCATGTCTGCCCCTGGTGAGTGGGAGCCCACCTCCTTATCTCCTTTTTTGAAGCATGCCTGCATCCTGAGGTCTTCAGCCTGAGCCCTGTGATGGTCATGGGTTTAGTGAGGAAACAGTGAGGAGTTTCTGAAAGAATAACTGAGAGGAGAGGAGAGCTCGCCAGAGTGGCCACATGCCTCTGCTTCCCTTAGCGTTTGCTCCTTGCATGTGTTTGGGCATCCACCCTTTATCATCTGTGTGTCATCTATCATCTGTGGTCATCTATCATTTATCACCTATCATCTATGCATCATCCACCACCTGTGTATCATCTACCACTTTTCTGTCATCTGTCTTCCTATTATCCACCTAAGGCTTTTTTTCCAATCTCAGAAAGCCAAAACATTTTTAAGACTAGTTAATCTTGGATTTCCTGAGATGAATACTTCCTAAGAACCTGATACTTCCCCAAAGAGAAAAGCTACTTACCATGTGGATTTCCTTCCAGGGCAGGGATGCAGAGGCAGCATGTGTCCAGTGTGTGGTTGAGACATGTGAGCCTCAGATAAAGGTTTGGGACTGCATGACCTCACCTCCTTGCTGAGAGTGATTATCATGTCACCTGGAAGTGCAGTGACAGTGTCCCAAGGGGACTGCAGATGATCCCTGAGAAACATTTGGGATTGTGCAGAGCACTGTCGGGTATTAAGTGTGTAGTATCCACTGGGAGTGGCAGAAATGGATAAAGGAGAACTTGTTTTTGAAATAAACCCCAGGGGCCCTTGAGAAGAGGACCCCGAGGTCCAAAGACTAGAGAAGGATGCTGATCAATTTTGTATAGACTCTTCTTAGTTGATGTGAAGGCTTTTTCCCCAAAAGTATCTGAGGAAATGGTAGTGGCGTCCACTGAGGCAGCTGCCTTGCAAGATTCAACTGATTTGTCGCGATCTCAGGCACAACATCCCTTTGTACCTCTAGATCTACAATTAGATGCAAGTCTTGGCTAGCTTTGAAAGGTGAGGGGCAAAGGTGTCAGTGGAGAGCTTTTTTCCTAATTTATACAGACATAAATCCTGAGATCGTGTATGGGAATAGATATTGAAGGATGGAACAGTGATGGGTAGAACATGAATCAGGCTCAATTCTTTGATCATTTCTCACTAAGCAAAGATGACGCATTTGATGTTGCAGCTTGGGACCAAAAAAGGCTCTCATGATTCATTTGGTTAGCTGGCAGGAACATGGCGCACAGGTGGCCTACAGTGAGTGACACCTTCTACAGTGTGCTGTGGAGAACAGAGTGGCTGTGGGAAGCTTGAATGTTAGGAGTGGATCTACCATTTCAGATCTTCCCCTCACCCTGGGAGGTCGGGAAACATGCCTTGCACCATGTCTGTGAGAGGGAGTGGTAGCATCCTTGAAGAGCGTTGAGCTTATCCTTGATAGTTCAACTCATAGCAGCACCTACGGCCTCCAAACTGGGACATCCACATGCAATGTAGGAAACTGGATGCAGGGAGGCAAGGACCAGCTGGTGGCACTTAATTGCCAAAGGCAAGATGCAGTTAGTGACTTTAGTGGACAGCAAAGTCAAAGAGGCAACCAGAATGCTCTGCTTCCTGGAGACTCTGGTTGGCTAGTATTCCTAGACATAAAAAGGTGAGCAGTCTGTGTAAGTGGATGAATTCTCAAGTGAACAGTCAAACCTGAATCACGAATACAGCTCCTCTGTCAATCCCCAGTCCAGTCAGGCTATAGAACTGCATCTCTGGAATGAGGCATAGTTCCTTAATAAAGGACTCACTTCACTGCCAAAAGTGCACACTGTTTAACATGTCCCCCAGTCTCATGTTCTTTCACCAGGGTAGCTCTTGGGACTATCAGACAGTGCTCCTGAACTGATTCCCAGTTGGAGTGGGGGCTTAGCAGATCAGATGTCCCCTGGGGTGAACAGCCAGCACTTGGGAGGTGATTACTTTGGACTACCTCTGTCGAAAGGATATTTTGGTCTTACTGGAATAAACAGTGTGGATACAGATTTACTTTCTTTGAACATAATGCATCTACCAAAACTACCATTAGTGGATGTACGTAATGCATAATCCACCATCAGAGCATTCTAAACACTGCCTCTAAGGAAATCGATTCACAGCAAATTAAGGGTGGCAACAGGCCCATGCTTACAGAAATCACAGGTCTCACTGTGTCCCCCACCAGCCTGGCACAGTTGGCCTGACAGGTTGAAGGGATTTTGAAGACTCAGATACAGCACCAGTAAGGGGGCAATGACCTGCAAGATTGGGGCAAGGTTCCCAAGAGGCTGTACATGCTCTGAATTGGTGTCCAAGAAATGGTGATGTTTGTTCCAAAGCCAGGACTCTATGGTCCAGGAATAAAGGGGTGGAAATGTGCATGCCCTCATTCACCATTATCCCTACTGATCCAGTGGAACGCTTGCTTCCTGTCCCTTTAGTCCTGTGTACTCCCGGTTTAAAGGCCTTGGTTCAAAGGGAACTGCTCCATGGAGAGACATGATAATGATGCATTCTACATCATCGAAGACTGCCACCCTATCATGGGCTGGGACGTGGCTCAGCCATAGAGTTCTTTCCTAAGCATGTGCCAGACCCAGGAGTTGATCACCAGCATGGAAAATAAAAATGGCTGATTCTGCTGTAAGAAACTCACAAAAATTAGACAAGTTAAAGCCAAGTTAGGGGCTGGGATTATGGCTCAGTGGTAGAGCACTCACCTAGCATGTGTGACGTACTGGGTTCAATTCTTAGCACTGCATGTAAATAAATAAAAATAAAGGTCCATCAACAACTAAAAAAATTTTTTAAAAAAGCCAAGTTAAGACTTTCATTCAACATTGTACTAGAAGTTTTGAAGAGACACTAGACTTCTATTCAATAATGAACAAGGTTTTAGCCACTATAAATAGGCAATAAGAATAAATAAAAATTGCCAAAATTGATAAGGATGAAGCAAAAGTATTTTATGGAGAAAATTGTCTGGGATCTATAAAAACAACAAAAATCCCTTTATCTGAAGTTTAAAGAACATTAAGACCATTTAAAATAAATCCTTTTTTCTATGTAATCAATAATTGAGAAATCATTACCTTTAGAAATTAGTATCTTGAAAAAAACCTGGGATTTGTTTTACTCAGGTTTGGTGAACCAACAGTCACCAACAGAAATGACTGTCCAGAAGGAAGTGTTTACTCAAAGACCCCCCAACAAGAAGGTATTTCTTGCCAAGAGGAAGGACAAAGGTCAGCCAGGAACAGGAGAGAGAGGAGAGCTCAGCCCAGGGCCTTGACTAGGACTTCTGCAAGAAGGAATGGGCAGGAGAGGATAGGTGTGCCAAGTCTGAGATTGGACAGTTTGATCATTCTGGGCAATAGAGGCAACTCCTAGATGTCTGGAACTTGAGTCATGGGATGAGGGAGGGCAGTGGAAATATTGGCTTGCCATAATTTTAATAAGATCATTAGGAGGTAGCCTCTGAATTGATTGGTTCGTATGTAAAAGTCACAGTCCCAAGGGAGTAATTTGTTATCTCTAGCAATTAGGTAGCACCGGAAGGGGCAGTCCCTTTAGAATCGAAACTCCAAATCCCAAAGCACTGATGATATAGAACACAAAATACAATCAGTACAATGCTATTCACAATAGCATCAGGTATAGGAAACACTTGAAATATGTGAGATTTGGAAGAATATATGCAGATAACTAAACCATTACAAACAATATGATTAGAGGTATCTCATCATGAACTGAACACTCAGTATGTTCTAAATTGATCCAAACATCAGACAGATCCTTCTCTTACACTCTAGGTTTTCTAATTATGTCCAGGATCGTAGTCTAATTTTTACAAAATACAGATACCAAACTGCTGCAGCAACAGACTTAGGATCATTCTTTCCACGGAGTTGCCTTTGTGCCCCATTGAACAGCAACTGACCATTCAAGTACATCCCCACCTGTACTTTCCAACTGCTGCATTTACATTTCTGTGTTTTCATCAGCATCTTCATGTCCTGAGTGATGCATTCATAGCAAGTCTTGAGTTAAGGTCATACACTCCAACTTCCTTTTTCCCCAAAGTTGTTTGGACTATCCCTAGTCCTCTGTATTTCCCTACCAATTTTAGATCCATTTGTTAATTTCTACACAAAGAGATTACTAGGATTTTGGCTGGTATTACATTCAACCTATGATCAATTTAGGACACAACAAGTGCTCAATGCCTGCATATATTTCTCCTCTTATTTAGGTCTTAATTTTTGTCTCAGGTATTTTAGTTTTCCGTGTATATGTCTTGTAAATCTCATACCCAAGAATTTTCTATATCTGATGTTTCTATATTCATTACATTTTCTTATTTTCTATATTATCAAATGCTCTGGTATTTGGGGTTTTGATCCAAGGGGGACTGCCCTTCCAGGGCTGCCTAATATCTTTAAATCAGGTATATATCTCTTCACCAAAATAATAATCAGTAAAGGAGCAAATGGACAAATTATATCTCATCATAATTTAGAACTTTTTTTGGGGGGAAAACCAAATGAAATAAAGTGAATGGAAAGAGACTGGGAGAAGACACAGACATATTTGTAACATAATACTTTTATCAGGATTACAGGAATAGCTGGACACAGTAGCATGTGCCTGTAATCCCAGCAGCTCAGGAGGCTGAGGCAGGAGGATCACGAGTTCAAAGCCAGTTTCAGCAATTTAGTGAGGCCCTAAGCAACTTAGCAAGACCCTGTCTCTAAAATATAAAAAAGGGACAGGGGCTGGGGATGTGGCTCAGTAGTTAAATACCCCTGGGTTCAATCCCCAGTAGTTCTACCCCAAAATTTGCACCTATGCCTTCCTGGAAAACCAGACTGTGTGGTGACACAGATGTACACATATGGTTAGGGATTCATCTCTTAAGGGCAGAAGAGTCCATCCAGTGGCAGCAGATGGAAAGCATGAAGACAGTTCTCCTCTCAGGCACTGGGTGTCTGGATGAGCCACAAAGCCACACACCTGAACTCCAGTTCTGTTTCCCTTCAAGCCTTGCTTTCCTGCCTGTGTAGTAGTCATCCAAAACTCAGTCCAGCAGGGATTGGGGTCCACCGAACCTTTAGGTCATGTATCCTGATAAAAGACTGGCCACAGCAGAAGAAAAGTTCTAAAGAACCTAAGAATTCCTATGCATCCCCAAACTGTGATGCCACGGTAACAAGGACATGTCTGGATGACCTAAGATGAGACATGTTCTCTGTACTTGCTGAGATTTTCTCCAACTCCCACTTATCACACTAGATCTCTGGACCAATTCTTACCTGGCCCCAGTGGCTCATCCCAGCCAATAACACCTGATTCTGCCCTTAATCGCACACAGTAGGTGCCGTGAAAGACTGCTATACAATATGGAGCATCACTGAGAACAAAGAACAATTCATAGGGATGACAGCACTGGAGTCTGTCGTAAGTGCCTTCCAAGACTGCTAGACCTACAAACACATCTGGCATCCACACCACATAACGAGGACCACACAGCTCTGCAGTCTTTTCTAGGACTTGGGAAGCAATGACAATGAGGACAAACAGGACTAAGGACTACTTCTGGTATCATGCTATGTCCTTGGAGCACTTAAAGCTGGGGCCCACAGACTGTTCGCCCTTCATATCAACAGAACACAATTCGATCCTAAACCCACACCACACAACACACACAACTTCCCAGATTAAAGATGGCTTAGGTAATAATAATAAGGCATTTATTAGTGCATATATCAGCACGTGGTGATATAGGTCACTCCCTTCTTGGATAATGTGGAGCAGGAAAAATTCCACAATGGCCATCACACAGAAAAATAATGTATGCATACAAAAGGTAAAACTCTGCGGGCCACCAGAACCCAGACTCCTCTTCTTACCAAGTGCAGGATCTTGTCTATGCCCTGAACAGTCAGTAGGATAGAAGAGGACCCTGCCAGGCTCATATTAACCATGGTTCCCTTCAGGATTTGGTAAACACAGACATCTGCATCCCCCAGACACATGAGAGGGCACGGGGATATACCACAAGTGTCTGCTGCAGTACTGGGTGGGTTAGAAAGTGCAAGTTAGGTCACAAAGCTTCCCAAGTACTTGGACTCTGCAGTGAATCTTCCAATTGTTGATCTTCAGAGGTATGAGGTTCAACTTCTGTGTGATAGATCAGATGGCAGATCTGTTCCATGAAAGGCTAGGGCCTTCCTCTTGCATGAATGTTTTGGTGCCTGACAAGGGAATATCTCTTGTTGAAGGCTTTCCCACATTCAGTGCATTCATAGGGTTTTTCTCCAGTGTGGATTCTCTGGTGCTCAATGAGTTTGTTTTTGTAGATGAAGGACTTTCCACAAGCAGTACAGATGAAAGGCCTCTCTCCACTGTGAACTTTCTGATGCTGGATAAGGCTGGTGCGATGTCGAAAGCATTTCCCACATTCACTGCACTCACACAGCTTTTCTCCAGTGTGGGACCTCTGATGCTCAAGAAGTCTTTTTTTGTGGCTGAAGGATTTCCCACACTCACTGCACTTGTATGTTTGTTCTCTGGTGTGGATTATCTGGTGCTGAAGAAGTTTATCCTCAATGTGGAAGCCTTTCCCACATTCTCTGCATTGGTAAGGCTTTTCTCTAGTGTGGATTCTATGGTGCTTAAGAAGGGTTTGTTTGCAGATGAAGGTTTTCCCACACTCACTGCACTCATATGCCCGTTCTCCTGTGTGAATTCTCTGATGTCGAATGTAGTCAGAAGATCGAATAAAGGACTTCCCACATTTAATGCACACATAAGGCTTTTCTCCAGTGTGGATTCTCTGATGCTCAAGAAGTCTTTTCTTGTGGATGAAGGCCTTCCCACATTCACTGCATCCATAAGGCCTTTCTCCAGTGTGGATTCTCTGATGATCAAGAAGTGACTGTTTATAGATGAAGGATTTCCCACATTCACTACACTCATAAGCCCTTTCTCCACTATGAATTCTCTGATGTCGAATATGGTCAGAAGACTGAATAAAAGATTTCCCACACTCAATGCACACATAAGGTCTTTTTCCAGCATGGATTCTCTGCTGGTGCCCAACAAATGTTTGTTTGTGACGGAATGATTTCCCACATATGTTGCACACATACGGCTTTTCTCCATTATGGGTTCTCTGATGCTCAACAAGTGAGTATTTGGAGCTCAGGGATTTCCCACATTCCACGCACACATAAGACCTTTCTCCAGTATGGATTCTCTGCTGATGCCCAACGAGGGTTTGTTTGTGGCGGAATGATTTCCCACATGTGTTGCACACATAAGGCTTTTCTCCATTGTGGGTTCTCCGTTGCTCTGCAACTAAGTGTTTGGAGCTCAGAGATTTCCCACATTCACTATGTTCATTAGCTTTTTCTCCAGGATGAACTCTCTGATATTCAATGGTGTGAACACTCTCATTAAAAATTTGCTCACATCTGCTATGTTTGTACTGTCTTGGGTGAGTATGAAAGGTCTCTCTGCTTCGCAGTGAACATCCTCTGCCAAGGGCAGTCTGATGCTGCAGAAGGTCCAGATTAGCTAGGATGTTCTTCTCTACATCTTTGCCTATGAAAAGCCTGCCTGACACAGGGACTCTGCAACTAAGCAAGGCTTTATTCTCTCCCCTTATGACGTGTTTCTCTCCACTATGCTGCTTCTTGTTCTGTTGTACTTTCAAACTTAATGAGAACTGTTCCCCACATGTCACACGCATGTATGGTTTCTTCCCGGGAAGTATTCCCTGGTGTCCAGTCAGGTGCAAAGTAACTTTTGTGGAATGGATACACATCTCACAGGGATGAGCATTTGAGATGGATGGACTTGGTCCCTGTGACACTCCTATGCAAAGTCTCTGCTCAGAATGGGCCTCCTTATCTACTCCATGCCAACAACCTGAAAGCACAAGAATTCAGGTGAAGGGTAACTCTGGTGGGAGGGGCAGCCCATTAACAATATTTGCATGACACAACAGGAGAATCCCTATGTTTGTTTCTAGGACAAAAGAGATAGGTCAAGTCAAGGAAGACAAGGTTGCTGGGTAGTGGGTCTCCAGGGGTCACAATGTGGGAGAGGTTCTCTGTTGCTCTACCACATCCAGAAAACAAGGAACAGGTGTAGTTCTGGGAAGACAAGCAGGGTCTACCTCTCCCTCCCACGTCAGTAGTTCTCATGTGAGCTGTCTGCTGGAGACAGGTGAGAACTGCATAGAAGATGTGCCCCACCCCAGGAGAGCATACCTGCAACAAGGCAGCTGGTGTTCAAGGACTATGTAAATACTTAAACATGTCTCACAGCACATGAAGTGTGAGCTAATGTTGGAGAAAATACTGAAGCAGAGGAACTGGAGAGATGCAGTGGATATAGGGGACAGCCAGGGATCAGAAGTCACAGCAAAAATGACAAGTAGGCAAAATGGCAAGTAGGTGGAGGAAATATAAGAACAAGATTTGGCCATGAGCCTTGGCACCAAAACAGTGGTGAGCACAAGACATTCGCCTGGTATGATTTGAGTTCAGCCCTGAATGTGAACCCTCCACTGTTCCAACTCCCAGCCCCAGTACCCATAAATCCCTCTTGGTAAGACTGGAGACTTCTCCACCCTGTCAGGAACACCATTCTCCCCTATCCCAGCTCAAGCTGGGAGAACATGTGGGACCTGAAGTGCAGTCCTAGGGGGGAAACAGGGAACTGAGTGACTCACACTGGCCCAGATCATCCTAACCCATGAGAAATGACAGGAGAGAAATTTGCTACAAAGAACCTTGAAGAGGGTGGGGAGGCCTTACTGTCGCAGTCTGGTGTCCTCGACACACAGTGGCATGTGAATGCCTGTGACTCCTAGATGGGCAGGCCCCAGAAAAGCCCAATGAAGTCCAGGGAAGCCCGAGCAGTCACCTTAGCAGAGTGGTAAAGCCAAGTGGCACTGGCTGGACAGGCTGCAAGACTCTGAACCCAAACACTAACTACAAGGCTTCAGAACAGCAGAGGCTGGGGCTGCAAAAAGCCCAGGACTGATACTCAGCGGTGTCAGGAGACCCGGGAGTGGGCAGAAGCCATGGTCCTGCTCTGGGAAGGACAGAGCAGCCCTTGAAGGAAGGGGAAGCAAAGAGCCCTGCAGTGTGGTTGTGAGGGACCTTACCCACTGAGGCCACGAGTGCAAAGTTCTCCAGCATCACATCATGATATAGGTGCTTCTGAGCGTCATCAAGGAGCCCCCACTCCTCCTGGGAGAAGTACACAGCGATATCCTCAAAGGTCACATGGCCCTGTCACAATGGGGCAGGTGAGTTCACTGAGCAGACTCAATACCCAGGTCCCTGGTACCCCCTCCACCCTAACTCCCCAGTGTAGAGACATAGGCCCTGATGCTACTGTTCCCTGCCACCCCTCAGCCCGTTGATCACCGCCGCCAGCTGTCATGGCCAGCAGGCAAAATGAAGCACCATCTGAGCTCTGGGCCTGGCCTGTAGAATCCCAGTCATGCTCCCACCCATTTCCCTGGAATCCCAGATCATGCCACATACATGGCCTGTGCTCATCTCCTGGGTTTGAACCCTAAATACATCCATTCGCCCTCCCTCTCCATCTGCTCATTGCTCTGGGGACTGATGTTCCTTCTTCTCCAGATGCCAACAACCAATCAATGGGAGACTCAACTAGACTGTCTTCCCTGAGCTCTGCCACCTGCTGCACCCTTGACACTTGTACTCCCCAGCCCCAAAATGTAACTCCGTATCATGAAATCCTATCACACCATCTCACAACAGCAAATAAATAGTTGGACAGGCTGGAAAATGAACAGCTCTTCCTTGTAAGACACAGGACAAACTGCTCTCCCCCTGACTAGAAAAACAAACAATACAAGGAGTAGAAGCTTCAGGAGTTGACTCATGAAAGGAAACCACCACAGAAGCTGGGTTACGAAAGCTGGACTATCATCCAGGATCTTCTAGAGGCTCAGTGTGAAGAATTCTGAGAGCTAAAACCTCCAGGAGGACTGGAGGAAGTGACAGACGTCCCACAGCATTCATTCTTCTGAACACAGCACTCCCTCAGGACACATGAGTCAACCAGAACCTAATCTGCAAGGTTTAACAGACTGAGGGGAAGGGAAAATCCAACTGCACCTCACTCTGGCCATTCTCTTGAATGGTCACCTTGTGAACCTGAGAAACATTTGTGAATTTCAGTCCAGAGGCACAGGCTCACTGAGAAACTGACACCTAATGGCAGGAATTAGAATGCTTCCCCCCCAGCACCTTACCACATTACTAAAAGCCCATTTACAACAGCTCCTTTTACCAGATGTATCACATCTGGCTAATAAGAAAACAATTATAAAGCATACCAAAAAGGAAAAAAATCCCACAATCTGAAGACAAAGAGCAAACATCAAAACCAGACATGAATGTTAGAATTATGAACCCTGTAATTAAGATGCTGAGGGCGCTAATGGATAAAGGAGAGAATATGCAATGGGCAATGTAAGCAGACAGAAAGAACCAGAAAGAAATACTAGATTAAAAAACACCATATCAGAGAAGAAGACAGCCTCTGATGGGCTTACAAGCAGTCTAGATAAGGCTGAGAGAAGCCACAAGCTTGAGGATAAATATAAACATCAAAAACAAAAAAGTATAGTACACAGATAATCCCCAATAAACAAAAAATGAACAAAAAGAAAACCAGGATATCCAATGATGATGAGAAAATTACAAAATGTGTAACATACTAGGATACAAGGAGAAAAAGAGGAATAGAATATTTGAAATAATGACAATAATTTTTCCAAATTCATGTCAGACACCAAACCACAGATCCAGAAAGTTCAGTGATCATTAAATAGGATAAATACCCCCAAAAAACTACAACTAAGCATTATCATGCTTCAATTATAGATTATCAGAGATAAAGAGTCCTAAAAAAAGCTGGAAGAACACACTTTATGTAAGAGCAAAGATAAGAACTACATCTGACTTCTCTTCAGAAATCATGTGAACATGAGGAAAGTTTAGAAAGTGCCATGAGAAAAATATCCACCGACCTAAAATTGGATTCCCTGTGAAAGTATCCTTGAGAAGTAAAGGAAAAAACTAGAGACTTTCCTAAACAAACCTAAATCAAAGGTTTGTGTACTAATAAAACTGACTTTAAAAAACACTAAACGAAATTGTGTGTGTGTGTACATGTGTGTGGTGGGGACGGGGTCCTGGGGGGTAAACCCAAATCGAGCTCTGTGGCTAAGGTGCATTCCCAGTCCTTTTTAATTTTTTTGAGACAAGTCCACTAAATTCCCCAAAGTTGGAATCCACTTGCCTCAGTCTCACTAGTAGCTGGGATTATAGGTGTGCACCACCATGTCCAGGTTAGAACTCTTCAGAGAGCAGAAAAATGATATAGGCCAGAAACACAAACCTACGTAAAGAAAGAGCATTAAAGAAGAAATAGGTGAAAGTAAAATAAAAAAATTGTATTGTTATTATATATAACCTAACATCATAGTTTATTCAAAATTATAACCCCATGAACAAATTTGCTTCTGTATGTTTGTATGTATGTTTATATACATAAAGTGAATGACAGAATGATACAAGAGAGCAAGACAAAATGACAGAAATTATACGGGTGACAGGAAGGCAGAATTATTAATTTAAGGACTATTTTAAGTCCCCCAAAACAAGACAGTACTATTTGGATGTGGACTTGGATCAGTTGCAAAGACATACTGAAAACCACAGGGCATGTACTAACTACAGAGCACTTACTACCCCATCCAGATCACAAAGCCAGAGATTATACAAAGACCATTATCAGATCACAATGGAATGAACCTAGAAGGCAACAACAGAATGAGATGGGAAAATCCCCCAAAGATGAAGACTAAACAACACTTCTAAATGACACACGGATCAAAGTAAAAACATTCAGGAGAAATTTAAATAAAAATGAAAACAGAACTTACCAAACCTGTGTGTTACAGTGAAAGTGGTGCTTAGTGCGACTTTTATAGGACCCAATGCAAATATTAGAAAGCAGAAAAGACCTTAAATCCATTAACAAAACTTAAAAAAAAAAAAGACTAGAAAAAAATAAGAGCAATTTAAATCTGAAGTAATTAGAAACAAAGAAATAACTTGAACACAACTCAAGAATGAAAACAGGAAATCAATGAAACCAATAATTGGTTCTGGCCAGGCGCGTTGGCGCACGCCTGTAATTCCAGCACTTGGGAGGCTGAGGCAGGAGGATCACGAGTGCAAAGCCAGCCTCAGAAATTTAGCAAGGCCCTAAGCAACTCAGTGAGACCCTGTCTCTAAATAAAATACAAAATAGGGCTGGGGATGTGGCTCAGTGGTGGAGTGCCCCTGGGTTCAATCCCCAGCACCAAAAAATAATAATAATAAAAAAAATTTTTTAAAGTAATTGGTTCTTTGGGGAGAAACATCAATAAATTGACAAGCCTCTCTTTAGCCAGGCTAAGAATATAAGAGAACACAGATTACTAATATCAGATATGAAAGAGGAGACACCACTGAAGATCCCATACGAATTACGAAGTAGTAACAGAAATACTACCAACAACCCTATGCCCATAAAGTTAACCCAATGAAATGAACCAATTCCTTGAAATACAATCTGACACAATTACACAAAACAGAAATTATACCAACTCTCTACAATCTCTTTCAGAGGATAAAATTAGAGGAAATACTTACCAGTTCATTCTTTAGCCTAGTATCAAAATCAAAAAAGACAGTATAAGAAAGAAAACTACAGACAATATCTCTGATTACCACAGATGCAAAAATACTCAACAAAATATTAGCAAATAGTAGTCAATAATGTATAAAAAGAATTAGATACTACAATCAAGTAGGACTCATCTCAGGTGTGTAAGGCTGGTTCAATATTCAAAAATCAATTAATGTAACCCATGACATCAATAGGTTAAATAAGAAACAACACATGATCATATCAATTGATAAAGAAAAAGCATTTGACAAAATCTGACACTCATTCATGATAAAAATGCAATAAACCAGGAAGAGAAGAGAACTTCCTCAACTTGATAAAAGCTATCTATAAAAAAAACTGCAGAAGATATATTTAATGAAGAGAAATTCAAAGCTACCCCACCAAAATCAAGAACAAGGCAAGGATGTCCCCTCCCACCACTGTGTTTCAACACCACACTAAAATTCCTTGCTAACAACACAGTAAGACAAGAAAATGAAATAAGGTATCCAGATTGAGAACAAGGAAAGAAAATTGTATTTTCTCATGAATAACATGACATCTACATAGAAAACCTGGAGAAATGACCAAAAAACTCCTAAAACTAATTTTAAAATTATAGAAAGGTTACTATATGAAGTCAATTACTTTCCTATGTATCAACAATTTGAAATTACAACACGATACCATTTACATTGGCACCAAACAATGAAATACTTAGGATAAACCTAACTGATGTACAAGATCTATATGAGGAAGAGTACAAAACTCTGATGAAATAAAAAGAACTTAAAAAATAGATATTCTATGTTCATCAATAGGAAGAATCAGTGTTTTTAAATGTCAGTTCCTCCCCATGTGACCTATAGATTCAATGCAATCCCAGTCAAAACCCCAGATAAGTTCTTCTGCAGATAAGAACCAACTGATTTTAAAGCTTACATGGAGAGGCGAAAGACTGGCGGAGCTGTCACACCACTAAAGCACAACAAAGGGCTGGAAACCCTCACTGTCCAACTTCAAGATTTACTATTAAGCTATAGTAATAAAGACAGTGAGGAATTGGTGAAAGAATGAAAAAACAGATCAGGCGAACAGAGGGCAAGTGCATAAAAAGACTCACATAAAGGTCAACTGATCTCCCAGGTGTCTTTCCAGCAATTTGGAAGGCTGAGGAAGGAGAATCACAAATTTGAGGCCAGTCTCACCTGAGCAAAGCCCTAAGCAATTTAGAGAGAGCCCATCTCAAAATGAAAAATAAGAAAAAAAGGGTTATGGATGTGACTCAATAGTTAAGCACCCCTGGGTTCAATTGCCAGCACCAGAAAAAAAGGAAAGAAAGAAAGAAAGAAAGAAAGAAAGAAAGAAAGAAAGAAAGAAAGAAAGAAAGAGAGAGAGAGAGAGAGAGAGAGAGAGAAAGAAAGAAAGAAAGAAAGAAAGAAAAATCAAACTATCTTTGAAAAAGCAGTAAAGGCAATGGAGTTGCCGGGGGTGGTGGCGCATGCCTGTAATCCCAGCACTTGGGAGGCTGAGGCAGGGGGATCACGAGTTCAAAGTCAGCCTCAGCAACTTAGCGAGGCCCTAAGCAACTCAGTGAGACCCTGTCTCTAATAAAATACAAAATAAGGCTGGGGATGTGGCTCAGTGGCCGAGTGTCCCTGGGTTCAATCCCCAGCACCAAAAAAAAAAAAAAGGCAATGGAGTTAGAACAATTTTTTCAACAGAACTGAACATGTGAGTATCTGCACGCTAAAACAAAGCAGGATAGGAATCTGATAGCTTTCACCAAATTAATAAAAAATGTACCACAGACCTAAATGTCAAACACAAAACTATAGAATTCCTAGAAGATAACACAGGAGAAAATATGGATGACTTTGGGTTTGTTGACTTTTTATAAAGAGCATCAAAAAAATGAAATCCATAAAATAACTGATAAGCTGAACCTACTTAAAATAAAACAATTTCTGCTCAGTGAAAGATACTGTCCTAAGAATGAAAAGCCACAGACCAGAATATTTGCAAAAGAAATACCTGATAAAGAACTGCTGTCTAAAATATACAAGAACTCTTGGGGCTGGGGCTAGGGCTGGGGCTGGGGCTCAGTGGAAAAGCACTTGCCCAGCATGTGTGAAGCACTAGGTATGATCCTCAGCACCACATAAAAATAAAAAAAATAAAGATCCATTGACAACTAAAACAAACAAACAAATAAGAACTCTTAAAAGTCAAGAAGTAAACAACCAACATAATTTGAAAATGGGTCAAAAATGGAAACACTCAAGATATGCAGATGGAAAATAAACACATGAAAAGATGCTCCATACATGAATGGTATGAATCTACACTGTGTACAACCATAAAAATGAAAAGCTGCACCCCATTTGTGTATAACGAATCAATATGAAGTCTGTAAAAATACAAATTAAAAAAAGATGCTCTATATCTCACAAGGGAAATGCAAATCAAAGCAAGATGCTTCTACACAGAATGGACACCACCACATGCTCATGAAAATGTGGAGCAAAAGGACTCCCTGCTGGTGGTAAAGCCACCACAGAAGACAATTTGGCAGTTTCTTACAAAACCAAACACTCCTGTCCTATGATCAATAACACAGATCCTTAGTACTAACCCAAAGGCATCAGAAACCTGTTCACAAAACCCTGGACACGGAGGGATGTTTACAGCAGCTACAGTCAAAACTGCAAAAACTTGGAAGCAACCAAAAGATTCTTAAGTAGATGAACGTATACACTGTGGCACATCCAAACAATGGAATACTGCAGCACACTGAATGATTCCAACTATCTGACATTTTGAAAAGAACAAAATTATGCAAACAGTAAAAAGATCAGTGATCTTTAGAGGCTGGGAGTGGAAAGGATGAACAGAGGACTTTTACAGCAGTGGAAACGCTCTCCACGACATTCTCATGAATACATGTGGCTGTGTTTGTACAGTCTGTGAGGTACAACACCAAGAGCAAACACTAAGACAATGTGTGGATTGGGGTAATTACGATGTGCAAATATAAACAATGGCAATAATTGTACACTCTGGTGAGAAGTATCGATAATGAGGGAGAGCATGTATTATAGTTTAGCTGTTAGGTGTCCCCAAAAGTTCATATGTGAGACAATGCAAAAAAAATTCAGATGCAAAAATGACTAGGTTATCAGTTTTACCCTAACCACTGCATTAATCCCGTAGGGATTAACTGGGTGATAACTGTAGCAGGTAGGGTATGGCTAGAGGTAGGTCGCTGGGCCATGACTTTAGGTTCATATTTTGTCCCTGGTGAGCAAGAGCTCTACTTCCTGTCATGTCCTGGTCCACTTTCCTCTTCCACTCTTTCACCATGTTCTGTCTCACCTTGGGCCGAAGCGATGGAGCCAGCTGTCTATCAACTGAGACCTTTGAAACCATAATTCTTAAATAAACTTTTCCTCCTCTAAAATTGTTCCTGTCAAGTATTTTGGTCACAGCAATGAAAAGCTGACTAAAACAGCATTCATGTGCAGCAACAAGGGTATTTGGGAAATCTCTGAATTTTACTGTCGATTTTACTATGAGCTTAAAAGTGCTATTAAAACAAAAATAGACTTTACTAAAAATACCTAAGTAAAAAGAGAAATCTCATGATAGTATTTCTGTTACATAATCCTACCATTTATGTTCCACCTCAGTAATTGGCACTTCCACACTTTAATTTGTTAATGCCAAGAATCCTGAGGGCATTCCTGATTGCTCTCTTACCATATCCAGCAGAAAATCATTCCTGCTGACAGAAAACTGAGAAACTCGTCTCCTCTACCAACTTCAGGTTCACAGGTATGTGGCTCCTATGGCACCTACCTGGAGTGTTAAAATGGCCTTGGCACCCACCCCTATAATCTGTTCCCCTTAAATCTGAGCAGTAAAATTCCCTCCTTAGCTCCAGTCCTCCATGTTTCCTGCCACCCTTGGTGGAGGCCTTTGCTCCTCAACCTGCCACTCCAGGACTAACTTCTTCCCCTCCTTCTCTGTTCCCAGAAGACATGATATTGCAATTTCTTCAACACACCCAAGCCATTCTCGTCTCCAAGCATTTGGACATGCAGTCTGTTCCCTTGCCCAGGAAACCTTCCAGAATCCTTATAATTTCTGAGCATGATTAAGGATCCTGGACCTGAGGTGACCTCAGGTTCCCAGGACTCAGGACACATCAAGTCCTAGGACATCACTATCACCTGGATCTGTGCACTAGGACCATAGGTGTGGGAACCATGGTCAGTGAAGGTCTGGGACTTCTTTACCTACCTGTGATGGTTCCACAAATCCTTCCGCTGCCATGGAACTCTGTAGAAAGAGGGGATCTATGAGACAAGATGATCGTGGTGGAATTCACAAAGGCACAGTGAGTTCCTCTCTGCCTTGCTCTGAAGAGCTTTCTCAGGCTGACACATAACATCAGATCCTCAGCCCACTGAACAAAGACCTAACCTCCCTGAGCCTGTCTTCACCAATAAAATGGAGACATTCATGGTGGTTACCTCCTAGTACGGTTGTGCTGTCAGTGACTACAAGATTAACATTTCTATAAATGTTTCTGAAAATTTGGGTGTTTTTATTTGCCATTTAAGATTTCATACAAATATAATATTTTATCAAATAATTAAGAATTTCTTTGATTTTCTTTCTGGTACCAAATATGTGGTTTCTTTTCCAATACCAGTTCTCTAGTTGATACCAATTGGGTGCTCTACCCCTCAATTTCATTCTGCAACTGAGTACCTGGAGTGAGCACCTGCACCCGCAGGTTTGAGGACTCAGCCATATGAAGCTGCCCTTACTTCAGAGGCAG